>BMAO01027425.1:0-106126 GCA_019973975.1 Trichonephila clavata
CGGTATGCTTCGTTCCGGTGCATTGCTAGATTCCATTCATATTGGTTCTTTCTAGATTTTTCGTCATATAATTGTAAATTTTCACCATGTTTAAGCAAGAATACTACAATATATTAATATAATGCAGTCAAAGATCTGTTTGCCGTCATTTAAAACCGCCTTAAAACTGGTGAAGATTGATATCAGTGCAAGATTAAAGTGGTACATAATTAGGTACGGATACACGTATTATCGCAACAACAATGTTCAGATAACTCATAGGTGTAACCCGACTTCTAAGTATGATGCGTTGAATTGCCAACAATGTGCTTCGTTTCATGTAATGTCGCCAATGCGGTTGCGATAGTACGTAAGTTCCATTTTAAATATCTAAAGATAACCAATGGGTTAAGCGAACAAAATTAGTTTTTGTTTCTGTAATGAAAACACTTTTTGGTCCGAAATATTGGCAATAAATGATTTTGAGAAAAATACGATAGTATGACTGATTCAAAATTGGGCAGTATTTAATTTTCCTCGTTTCTGTATGGATCGAATAATAGTTTCCAATAATAATAAATCTGTGTGCTGGTGCGATTTCTTAAAATCAAGACAGATAAAGCTAACACAGAATCCATAAGTCTTACGGAGCATATTTTGGTGCGCATCAACAAGAAATTGTCTTCAGAAATTCGGCAGTCTTTGGTTTCTGTAATCAGAAAAAGGTATATATATACTTACGTATTATCACTACATACTGGCGACATTATTTCAAACAATTTACCTGGTGCCGGTCCTTACGGCTGACTCCTAGAAATCGGAGGTACCAAATTGGCTAGTTATTAATAGAGTTGGCAATTGTTGCGATAATACATAAGTACCATATATTTTCTTAAAAAATCAGCAGCTTTTTTTCATTATGGCATACATAATTGCAGATTATCACATTTCACAATTTAAAAAAATGACTATACTACGACTACTCACAACAGAATTCACAAAACTAATAATAAAAAGAGGATTCTCCAAGAAACGATTTGAGAATACTTACGTATTAATACTAGATCGACCCATTTCGCCAAGCAAAAGACATCATGATTTTAAAAATGTCGCAAATGCTGTGATCAACATTGTTTAAATACGCAGAACGGTATAATATGTATCGACGGTATAATGCGTAGGTGCGATTGCGAAATTAACCGGTGGCAATTTTAACTGTCGCCTGTCAGAATTATATGTACTGAAAATACATGTATGTACTTCCGTATTATCGCAACCGTATTGGCGACATTATATGAAACGAAGCACATAGTTGCCAATTCAGAGCGTACTACATATGCAAAATCGGTATTGCCAAGTTGGAGAGTTATCTTGAACGTTGACATTGGTGCGATAATATGTAAGTACCTACATGATAACTATAAAATATGTAAATGAAAATTATAAAATATGTCTACGATAAGATGTAATACCTAATAGATAATTATAAAATTTCTTTCTAAGTTTGTTTTAAAATCAAATTAAGTGAATATGTACATATAAAATCCAATCGATTATAAAAGTTGGCTGGTGGGCTTATGTTATAGAAAAACATAAATTTGCGATATTACTTTTATGGACGGCTTTTCTGGTTCGACTAAAATGGTTGATGGTATTTTACACGTCCCTCAAATTATCACATACGGTACTTAAGTATAATCGCAGCAATCGTGAACGTACGAGATAATTCATTGATAGGCCTTCAGTTTGCATGTTTCGAATGCGCTGAATTGGCAATCATGTGCTTCGTTCCATATAATTAGGTTGTGATAATACATAAGTACCTGAAGTACTACTGTAGCTCCATGCACATTTAACTCGTTGGTACTTTTTCAAAATCAAGCCAACAACGGTAACATTTTCGTCTTAAAATATAATATAGTAATAGTAAAACAGGTTAAATTCTTGAGGTACACATGTATTAGCGTAGCCGCAAGAAAATTTACGCCATTCAGATCCTGTATCATCACCAGAAATTTTATGGGTTCTATTTAAATAAATAGAGACAGATTTTGTGTGATGAAAATTGGTGATATTCTTGGTTTTAAAGATATCTTTTCTTTTTCTGAAAAAGTCTTTTATCCAGTGTAGCAAAAAAAAAAATTAATTCGCCAAGTTGGTGATAAATAAAGGTGTAATTTGCTTACTACGCCTTATATTTACAAGAAGGAAGAAACTATAATTGTTTTTAAATGGGTATAATCTAAAACAAGATATAAATGCTGAACAAAAGGTGCGTTTTCGTTAGCGTGGCATCAATCAAAAACCAAAGCAAGGCTGCCAGCAAGTTCATCGTGGGGTACGATGGCAGGATCTTCGATTTGAATTTATTTCGTAACACTTCTTGTGAACAAACTGTACAATGTGATGGTTAAAAAAAATCTTAAACGAGTGCTCTTACTCCTCAGTGGGTATTTGGAGGATTATGCCATTTGAATATGATTTGGGTCGCCATGCTAAGACGTTGATGGCTGGCGATTTCTAAGGAAACATTTAGATAGAATTATATATTTTCAGATGGATTGGAAAGCATTATAAAGTACTGAAAAATGTTGGCTATTGGATATTTCAATGTGAAACGCAGTTGTAATTCGTTTGATCCTGATACTGGTGCTGTATAGTATACTAGCCGTTACCTACTCGCTTCGATAGGTATTTTATGATGTTGTACGAATATATACTGTTTATATATATAATAAATTGTTGATATCTGAGTTCTAGCAATAAGCGTTCGATTGTATTCAAAAAACATTATTTTATTATAAAACAAATTTAAAAGACAGGATTTTTAAATAGTAATTTCTAATAATTTCTTCAACAAAAGAAACATTCTTAGCAAATTTCAAATATGTGAGTCGAACAGTTACAAGACGGAAATATTTATCCATAAGTTCATAACCTCTCAAACACCAGTTTGCCGAAATCTCTTTTGCAGCAGATATCTACTCTATAGAAAACTGCCGACTTAAGTCTATGATTTGTATGGTTCAAAAATGAGAATATTTATCTATAACATCCTTGGGTCTCGCAGCCACTTGGGATCATTTTCATAAAACTCCGTTCTTAATGCCTGTTTCTTATGAAGGAACATGCTTTACAAATTTCAAGTCTGTGGTCTAATAATGCGGAATATCTCAGTGAGTGAGTAGGTACTTTTTCTTTTCAGCCCTAATATCGATGGATAAACGGTGGACGCGGAACAAATAAGTGTCACAACAAACGCGGATTCTCTTCGTCATCGACGGGATCTGCTATAAGGATTTGTTGTCTTCGCTGTTATATGAAGACTAATGATTCTATAAGGAATAGCAGAATCTTTGCCACCTCTGATTATGTTAATGATGTTGTTTTGTGATAATGTATCGTGGTGTGTGTGCGTATGCTGAGCAATGGCGATCTTTCATAAATATTTGGTCCATTCTTTTTCATGTTTATCTGAACTCATCTTATTTCGAACAACGTTGTTGGGCGATAGCTGGTCTCTGGAATTGAGGAATAGACCGCGCCTGGATTGACAGTCAGGAACATGAACAAGTGGTGAAATAAATAAAAATTGATCGTTGACTGTAACTATAAATCTCATAAGCAGATCTCTTTTGGCGAACACAAAGTCTCACCTGATATCTTATTACAATCGATTTTTGCACAAAAATAGTCAGTAATCCCTGAGTGGGGAATAACATACATTATACAAAGCAATAATTTGACTAAATTTCAAAGTCACGCTTAGAACAAAAGATAGCAGTACGATATAAAAATTAGTTCCCATAAAAATACATTAGCAAAAGCTGCTTATAGTTTTGTTGCTAATTTTACTGAATAATTACTGAAAATCATGTATAAATTGATCGTACTTGGCAGTATTTCGACTGTGATAGGCAGTAACATTTAGCCCTGCCCTCACCTAACCGATTTTCTTTTAACATTATACAAAGGCTCATTTTTACTATGGAAATTTTTAACTAAGTAGTATTTACAATCCCAGTACTAATTATAAATAAAATTTATTAAGTTGCTCAACCGGGTAAAGCTATATAAATCATGGGTACTTCAACCTTTCTTTCAACTGGGCTGCATGCATATGTCAGCTATTTTACGGTGGGCCGCATAAATATATTAACAGTTTCGTGCAGGTCGCATTATGAGGATAAAGGGAATGGGGTTGAAATGTGGAAAATGGATCAAAATATTTTAATTCCTGATTTGCTTTTTTTAATTATAATTTTTTATATTTTTTTTTTTTTTTTGTCACTAACACTGAATTAGAAGCATTTAAGAAACACCCCTTCACAATTTCTGCATAAATAAACGGTTTCATAGATTACCAGTAATACAACAAACTTCATAAGATGCTTTTGTTACCGATGTGACATTACCACTGATAAAACATTTTGTTGCTGTTGCAAAGATTATTCACGAAAGCTTATTTATATATATATATATTACCTCTTGAAAGAGATCTTCGAAGAAATGTATCATTGAATGATTCCTGTTTATTGGTATTTTTTAAATATAGCACTCGTGACAAATTAAACAATTACTGATCCATATGTTTGTTTTTCACTAAAATGAAAATTTTTAGAGCCCCATACTAGAATTTTATATTGGTTCTGAGAAGAGTGTATGCACATGTATGTGTTATTAATTCATGCGATGTGTTGTTTTATTGCACGATATTGTTACATTATTCAGATACGTTCTTTCTATCATAAACACAACACATTCACACGTTCCCATGGATACAAAATATCCAGAATAATTCAGTAGGAATGCATCATGGGATTCCTACTGAATCCACTATGGGAAAGACAGTAAATATAAATATTTTGTGTGTAGATTTTCAAAGGACAAAAAGTATCTTGAAATTATTTAAAACCAGAACAGTAAGTTTTGCTGGATATTTTCTATAACTTTTATACTTTTTAAACTCACACAAGCTTTTAAAAATTAATTATAAAAAACTTCTTAACGTCGAGAGAGAAATGCAGGTACATTAAACGAACTAAATGCGTTTGATTTTTGAAATATTTTCAAATGAAACTCATTTAAAAGTAAAATATCCTCTTCAGACTACTTTTTAATGTTATACTGGTTTTTATATAGGAAAAAGAATTATAACTAAGTAATTTCACAATAAAATCACAGTCCCTCAAAGAGGTAAGCGACTAAAAGTTCGGAATTTAAGATTCAAGTAAATTCATTTAACGTGAGATAAGTTTCAAACTCATTTTAGAAATTATTTACAATAAAATCTTACAAATTAATGCAAGTTGGTTTAAAATTCCAATTTTCATTTCATTTCTTATTGTTTACTTTGCATATTTTGATGCCCTGACTTTTATCGGCTATCCGATTATCATGTAGACTGTTGCCAAACATTAAACATATATGACCAAATTAGATTACCAATAGAAATAAACTTGCAGAGTGTATCTCCGCAGTAAAAAAAAATCTACAAAACAAGCACTTTCGATAGCAGCTCTGATATCGAAGACATAAAATGTTTTATAATTTAATTTAAAAAGATGACTATAAATATACAAAAGATGAACTTACTTAAAGTTAAAAGCTATGAAAGGAATCTGGAACATACGCATTAACGTTTTTTGATATTCAATAATCAAAGTCAGAGTCCTGAGAAAGCAAACACTTTAAGAAGAATTTAGATTTATTGCAGAAACTTAACTTAAAGGCATGAAAATTTTCAGACAGTTTTTTTTTCTCCTTAAAGATTAATTTCTTCTTTCACAACTTGAATGATTTTTCAGAAACTGGATAAATATTTTCCCTCGAAATTGAAGAAATAAATGACTGTCGGTAGAATTGTAATCAATTGTATCCTGAAATTTATTACTTTTTATTTCGAGACTAGTGCGTAACTTAGTCTCGTCGCGAAGGATTTAACCCTTTATGTAACAAACAAAAACACTTTTCAAGTTAAGTGCTCTTTTACAATGATCTATCTCAGTGTTAACTGATGATGTTCAGATTTAATGATATTACAGGAAAAGAAATTTTAGCTGATGTTCAATTTTAATTACAAAGGTTTCAAAATTCCTATTCCGGAAGCTTACTAGATGTGACTAGATTGTTAAGAAGATTTATTGATTGAAACATATTACGAGATTTTACATGAGAATGAGAAAAAGATTCCGTAAAATTTGTTTCAACAAGTTTTGTGATTTATAAATTATCACTCCTCCGAAACAAAACATTCGTGTGAAGAAAAGGAGGGAGAGAAATTTGTTCTTTAACAAAAAATTGAATTTTTACAAGTATCCATTTCAAATATTCCCAAATTATTTTTCTACAATTATGACCTATAATTTTAACAGAAGGCTTGCAATGCAGAAAAATTTAATTAAAAAAATTAGGGAGGAGTGTTTTTAATTAAAACTAGAAAAAATGTGCCTTCTTCCCACAGTAAGGATAAGAATTGAAGAAAATAAGTAAGCCGATTAGTAATATTAGAATTATAATTGGTAATAATTACATAATGAGTAAAGTATATCGAATGAAATGTGGAACAAAGTAACTATATATATATATATATATATATAAAAAAACTGATATATTTTTAAGTAGTGTTTTTATTTATAGACTTATATTTACTGAGATGCTGCGTGAAACTCAAGATCAAAAGGAAATCTGGATTCATTATAGAGGCTTATTATTTCATAATCCAGATGCATTCTAGACTTTATTTTCATTTTATAACATTGAATTTTTTTTAATAATATATCTCATGATGCGATTATCATTAAATAAAGGAATTTGTTTTGTCCTTTTTCTTTACGTTCTGTAGCTAAAGTTGACGCTCCTCTCCTTGAAAAAAAATCTTACATATTTTTTTTTTACTTAACATTTTACGCATCTCATCGTTAGCTTTGCCTCTGATGCCACCTGATTGACGGTGTCAGATCGAGACCCATGAAATTCATCGTGGCGATGGGTTAGTTTTACGTCTGTTGTTAGCCGGACATTCATACATTCACCGGGATTCGAACCTAAGTCTTATGGTACAGGAGTCAACATCAACATTACGAATCACTATACCAAATAGGCGGTATTAGCAAAAGCAATGTGCTTCCACGACAGAATCTTCTATGGAATAAGTAATCACTTTTAGGATTTACTTCGTTATCATCTCAATCGCATCAAATCGATCACTATTCATTAATAGTAAACTGATATTTAATTAAATTATTATCTCCGTATAAAGTTAAGTGAGTCTTTTGGGCAATTTGGACCAATGGCAAGGAACGAGGATGACATTCTAATTACCAAATCGAGTCACGGGAGGACTTGAAGCTTAGCGATACATGAAACGCAGCAGGTCTTACAATCACTCTATGTGAATCTTTAGTCGAATTCAAAATTATGCATAGGTGGGGGAAGCAGGAAGTTAACAACTTTTGTATTCCTGATGGCCTGCTTTTTTGATATATTTCTACTTCGAATTAAGTCATATTAAGGCTAAATGGAAGTGGATCCAAAATTGGCATTCATAATTATGACAAAGAATTTGTTTTCATTTCTTTGAGTGTATATATGACTTGACTGTATTGCAAAAACTTGATTACCTGAAATTTTTCACCGATTCCATAACTTTTCAAAAACAGCTACTATTTGTGAAAAAAGTATGAAATATATATCAAAATACATTGAAATACGTTAAACGCTTTAGACGAAATATCAGTTAACACGAAATAATACAACGGTCTCGACAAACTACTATGTATATTCGTGCATTTTTTTCTCTTAATACGAAACGAAAATCGCTTAACATGAAAATAATTCCCTTCTAACAATGAACAAAATACGGAAAACACCAGCTGGATAGAACTTCCCTACTGTATCATTGAAAGAAAATTCGTGGCAGTAGATGATGATAATGTGTGAACAGCTCCAATTGTAAGACAAAGAGGTTTGGGAGTTTGTTAAAATTTAATAAATGCCATCAATGCGGATTCTGACGACGAAAATGAAACAGATGACGTTGTTTCTGTCATGATGGCATACTTCTTATGATGTTCCGAAAGGAGAAACATCGTGAAAAGTATGATAAGTTATTTAGACGCACATTTTCCAATGGTGTAATGAATAACAAAATGGACGAAATCGAACAATTTGTTGAGCAATTATATTTTAAGAAAAACAATTCAAAGGAAAATATCAGAGTGTTTTCCAAAAACTCAATAAATGTTTTGTTTTTCAAGAAAATGTTTTATTAAATTCCATTAAGTTCTTGTAAATGTTTTTGTTTCATTGATTTTTATTAAATACATACATATATACATATCTCAATAAATAAAATATACTTTAATAAACTTAATTTTGTTAAAAGTTTCTTCTTTGTAATATCCTTTAACTCAAAATTCTTTTAACATGTTTAATTGCATGAAAATTGCATTTCTTTTCAGGCCTCCTGCCCGCAGATAAACTGCTTGCGGATGCCGCCAACGCTCAGCAGCGAGGCCGCCAAACAAAGCTATGGTGTGAAACAACGACCCGCATCGGTGAAGCAGGTGTCCGGGACGCATACGCACGAAGGGATGCCAAGCACCGGCAATGGAAGGAGCACCTCAACAAGGAGGTCGACAAGTGAGTATTTCACAGACAGACTGAATTAGTTTTTCATAATTTATAAATCAAGAGATTCAATTGTTTTTGAAATATAGGGTGTCCGAAAAAAATGACTACACTTTCAAAAATTACCGTAAAATCTGGCGTATAGCGCGCATCAATACCTTCAAGCTGCAATTTTTAAGTTTTAGGTACATTCGCCATATAAAGCGTACCTTCCTTTTCCCTAAGAAATCGGAAATGTACGTGATCAATGCTCTTATGATTTGAAGTCATTTATTCGAGATATTATTATAAGCTTTGGGGGGGGATATACTTCTAGCAGGGACATAATGGAGAATATTAGGCCCCCCACCACTGAAAAGTCAGATTTTGCCTTTAATTTTTTTTAAATTGGTTAAATACGTTCTTGATGTCAGTCAAGCTTTGGGCCCCCTAGAATCTTGGGCTCCCCACTCGTGATGCGAATGTGTACGTTATGCCACTGGCTTCTAGAATGAATGAATATTAACGTCTCACTCTTCAGATACTCGAGGGCTTTTGGTGACGGACCTCGAAGTTTAGAACCATGGACAAGTAACGTGGATGACACCTGATCTATCACCCCCTCTCCTAACTTCCACACAAACGGGAGGATGTTTGAGCTCTGACAGATTAAACGTGCATCGCCCCCCTACATGGCGGTCTTCAGCGATACTAGGCTCAAACGCATAACCCGCCGGCCACGAGTCCATTACCTTGCCCACTAGACTACCGCGACCACACTGACTTCTAGAACCAAACAATCCTTTATGCTCAAAAGGAAAAAATGGCATTTCTTTTAAATAAACAGCATTTCGATGCATGTAGAGGTTTAAATTTTTTCTATGCTAATCTTTTTTTTAAATTTTTTTCAAAGTCTTTATTTCTATACCCAGTTTGTAAAACGTGCCCTTAAACTTTGATCTAAATTTTTTTTGTTTAAAAGTGCGCGTTTTACGCCGGATTTTACGGTAATTAAAAAAAATATGGCAGTTATAGAGACTGCCGATAGAAGTGAAAACTTAGAACTTTTAGTATTAAAATTTAAAACTTCATAATGTTTGAATTAAAATCATCAACATCAATCTGGTTTTCACATCTATTGACACTCCGAGCAACAATTATATGCGTGTTCATACGGTTTTTTATTATTCAAATATATTACGGGCTGTACAAGATCATGACAAAATATAAATACAATTCAATTGAAATAACAATTAATATACAATCATATTATTTATGGGATAGTATTTGTATTTACTTAAATTTCAATGTACTTGATTTTTAACATTATTTTATTTGTTTGCACATCATTGCCATCATTAATCTCAACAATACTTAGACTTTTTGTACTTTCAATTATTTCATTTTGTTCTAAAAAATATACAATAGGCTTAGGGTAACTAAAGTAAGAAAGGAAAATGTTTGATTCAAATTTATCTAAGTACCGCATCGATCGTCGTTTCATATTTTGTATTACTGAATTTTCAACATTGGGCATATTTAAATTACGTGTTTTATTTAGAGAATCAATTAGTGGTAGATTTTTATCATCTGCAAAGTTAATACTGAAGTCCCCACTTAAAATCATCCGTACATTATCATATTTTTCGCCAAATCTTTTTTCGAGTATTTCAGAACCTGCTTTTGTTCAAATCATCAAATTTTCGAATAAAAATTGTTGTATCTGTCTCATAGATTTTCCAGGCGAAATATAAACTACAACCATTAATATGTATTGCCCATTCTCGCAATCGCAACGAGCAACGCATATTTCGCCTACATCAGAAACGTTAACACCAATGCTTCTAGTGAATTTAGTATATACGAGTGTCCATATGTGAAGTAATGAAGTGTTTTAAGGCGATATGGTACCATCTTCACAATTTTTTTTATTTTCAATATTTGATATTTGGTTTTAATTGTATTTTAAAAAGGTTAATGATTAATAATAATTTCATACAAAAAAAATTTTAATTTGTTGCAAAATGTTTTTTAAATTTAAATTGTTAGTACTTTTTTTAAACATTTTCTAAACCCCTAAGGCTTTTTTAAATATGTCTCTTTTCTTTCAAAATATTTTTTCCAAGTACCTTATTGTGATAAATAGCTAAGCCTGCTGCTGTAACTTCGGGTCTTTAATAACTTACAACAAAGTTGAAATTCGGAATATCAAGTGGATCTTCGTTTTTCATACGAATTACTGAGAAATGCAGAACGTTTGACTTTCTTAAGATAGCATCATTTTTAGGTCAGCTGCATTTGCATGCAAACTTTGACAATAGAATGAAAATATCGATAATCCTTTCTTGTAGGAAATGAATTCTAGAAAAGTTTTGGTTACCGTTTGTAGTGTATTGTTTTATAACCTTTTCAATTCTAACGTTAGATCCTCTCGACGTCTTGTTGATCTTTTATTATGTTTATTTGCATTAATAACCATATTTTTTTTAAACTTCAACACATTAATCTTGAATTATTATTAGATTTTATAAAAATTTTAATTTCAAAACCCATGATAAAAATATGATTGAACAACTAGAAGTCTGTTTTACCAAGGTGATGATTAAACGTCTATGCCACTGTGAAATACTAATCCGGATTGCGCGATGCATTGCAGAGGTTAAATATTAGAAAATAAATAATGCAACATTTTCAAACGCCAGAATAAATACGAAGATTTAAAATAATTTAGAATAATACAAAATTTTCAAACGCCAAAATAAATGCGAGTTTTTGAAATAATTTTCTGTTACTTATTTTTTATCTTAAAAATATTATATTTATTTAGTAGTCACTATTGTATTGCACAATGATTCTTCAATTAAACGATTCAAATAATAATCAAACAAAAACACTATTTCAACAATGCTCAGTATATACACATTGAACTTCTCACTAAATCCATTTAATTTCACTTATAATATATACAAAACACTATATGTCAGCTGTATAGCTACAGATATACTGCTATAAGCATGTCGGTGACGCGAACGCACGAGATTTCACCCATCCAAAAAGTGTAAGGCGAACAGCACACTGCGCGTGCGCCAGTCAGAGAATGTCGGTGACACAAACCCATAAGATTTCCCCCCACCAAAAAAGGCCCAACGCCGCTAAAGAAGTTTTCACTTCAATAAACAAGCAAAGATTTTCCACTTGCAGTTCTTTATATTCTATATAGAAAAGATTAAAGTTTCTGTTTAATGAAAGGCAAACTATTGTAGATGTAGTTCCCGTTTCTCAACATTTTCGTTTTAAAATGGCTTCACCGTAAGAACAAGCTCAAGCATGGTGTATCGAATTTAAATCTGCAACGCATGTACAGCTTAAATCAGTGCTTCTCAAACTTTCAATGTTTGCGAACCGATTTTCAATCATAATTTTCGTCGTGCCCCCCTTCTCCCCCCCCCTGTAAAATAACAATGTACTGAAAGCAATAGTTAAGTAGTATAACGCTAAAGCTACAATACAGCTTTAAGTACAAACCTTAAAAATTATCAAGTTTTGTATTTGGTTTTGTGTATGACAAGCCTATGGAAATCATTAGTAATTATTTAACTTGTTCTTAACTTCGTATTGATAGATTAATTACCAAATACATTGTGCAGCACTGATACATTTATAAGTATAGTACACTACCTGACCAAAAGTATCCGGACACCCAGTGGTATGGACTAAGAGCGTCCTGAGGGCACATATTAATATGATGTTGGCCCCCCTTTTGCATGGATGACAGCCTGCTCACGTTTGGGAAGACTTTCCACCAATTTTTGATAGGGGATCATAGGAATTGTCTTCCAGGCGTCCATCACAGCTGAAGTGAGTGCTTGCAGTGAGGATGGTCGATTTGGCTGGCTACGGAATCTACGCTTTAATTCGTTCCAAAGGTGTTCTATGGGATTTAGATCGGGGCTCTGAGAAGGCCAGTCCAGTTTTTTAACACCCATTTCGTCAAACCACGTCTGTGCAAGCCTCGATGTGTGAATGGTGCAGTTATCCTGCTGGAAGAGAAATGGGCCTTCCCCGAAATATTGCCATAGAGTTGGGAGTGCAGCATTGTCCAGAATGTCCACATACATCTCAGAGTTCATGTTTCCAATCACAGGAACTAACGGACCCAGGCCAAATCACGAGAAACACCCCCACACCATTATGCTTCCACCACCAAACTTAACATTCAACACAATGCAGTCACTAAAGAAACGTTCGCCGGGCATCCGCCAAACCCAGACGCGTCCATCCGACTGCCAGACTGTAAAGCGAGATTCATCACTCCAAAGAACAGTTTTCCACATGTCCACAGTCCAATGACGGTGAGCTCTACACCATTGCAATCGATGCTTCGCATTCTGTGGAGTGATGTTTGGCTTGTGAACGGCTGCACGACCATGGAATCCCAGGTTTTTCAACTCGCGACGGACAGTCCTGCTGCTAACACTAATTCCTGATGAACTTTGGAACTCCTGAGAAATTTCCACCAACGAGGACTTGCTATTTTGTTTTACTACCCTTTTCAGAGTTCTGCGGCTGCGTTCACAAAGTATTTTCGGCCTACCGGTTCGTTTTTCTGCCGTTTCACTGTCTCGACGTTTCCACTTCACAATTTCATCACTCACAGTAGATTTAGGCTTGTGTAGAATGTCCGCAATCTCACGAATTGATTTCCCAGAAAGGTGGCATCCCACTATACTGCCAAGATCAAACTCACTAAGCTCCTTTGATTTATTCATTGCCTCACAAACGCATAAATACAATCTGACAAACCACTACCAACGCTTTTATAGCTTTCATTTACGTATCAAATTGCGTCACTTTCCAGAACCACTTTTTTAAGGGGTGTCCGGATACTTTTGGCCCGATAGTGTATATCAGTATAAATGTGTCAGAATGTATTTTGTTTTGCTTCTTTTCAAAATTAATAATTTTTTTAAGTAATCTTTTATTTTCTACTTTTTTATATGATCGCGCCCCCCACGCAGGGTTATCACGACCCCTAGGAGAGCGTGCCTCACAGTTTGAGAGACGCTGGTGTAGTAAATAAAGCACCACCACCCTGTAGTTTAGAAGTGAGAAAGGTGGATGAAAAGATGAACTCCAATACCGCGGATACCTAGATCTCTAGACATACTACCTTTGGATTTCTTCTGTAGGTAGACGTGGAAAACATTGCTGATCAATTTTCAAATAGTGACTCTGAAGAAATAAAAAGCCGAATTACAATAGCCATTCAGGTTGTTCATTATGGAATGCTTCATACAACGGGGCTAGAAATCTCGATGTGCTTTGCACATTAAAATGGTGCAATAAAGCATTGTACAGAAACTTTGGTATTTTCTTTATGGATCAAAAAACCGCAAGTGAATATCTTTTTTTTTTAAATTAATATTTGAAGGCTTAGTCATGACTTTCAGACACCTGGAAACCATACACACTTTCATAATATTTCAAAATGTAGAAATTTGCAAGAAACGTTTTTTGAGCGTACCTTGAGAAGATGAATAAGTTTAATTTCTGCTTAAAAGACTATTTTTAAAAAAATTTTAAATGCTTATCGTATAAAAATTCAGTGTGATGGTTCTTTTTGATTATGTTTTAGCTTATCTCATTATTGAAATCAGCTTAGAAACTGTAACAAACTTTCAAAATATCCTTTTTAGGGATATTACAATTAGATACCGTTCATTCTCTTCGTTTTTTCTTTTTTCTTTAGTAGCAACTAGTTGATTTACCCGTTCTTCGCACGGGTGAATTGAAAAATTAAACAATACAGATTGAAGGATAAATAAGTTTTTAATGAGTTAATTTTACGTGAATTGCAATTGTAACAAAAAGAAGCTTTTTGCATATCTTAGCTGAACAAAAAAAAACATATTTGTTAAATTTTAAGTCTGTAGATCTAATAGATGATAAAAAGTATTCTTTTATTTATAACGCCCCGTAACTCTCTTGTGGATCGATTTTTGAAAACACTTTCCTAAGCAAATCTCTGCTCAGCAAAAGAAACACATTGTTACAAATTTTGTGTAATGAACATTAAAATAGTGTAAATGATTTATATCTGGATGTGTAATACGTTAATATTACTTTCTGTTGTATTTATTTTATGTTAAAATTGTAATATTCACAACAACGCCGTTCCTTACATTATAATGGAGATTCAATGGAAACATAACGAAATGTTAGCGACAGAGCTAAGTTGGCAACCATGTTGGCAACTTGGCGATGGATTGAACGTTGCAGAAGTTGATATGCTATAGTGCCACCTGATGGGGAACCACAACAAAAAGGATTGCACAAAAATTGGCAGTTATAGAGACTGCCGATAGAAGTGAAAACTTAGAACTTTTAATATTAAAATTTGAAATTTCATAATGTTTGAATTAAAATTATCAACTTCAATCTGGATTTCACATCTATTGACACTCCGAGAAACAACTAAATGCATGTTTATATGGTTTTTTATTACGGGCTGTACAAGATCATGACAAAATATAAATACAATTCAATTGAAATAACAATTAATATACAATCATATTATTTATGGGATAGTATTTGTATTTACTTAAATTTCAATGTACTTAATTTTTAACATTATTTTAATTGTTTGCATCATTGTCCTCATTAATTTCAACAATACTTAGACTTTTTGTACTTTCAATTATTTCATTTTGTTCTAAAAAAGATACAATAAGCTTATGGTAACTAAAGTAAGAAAGGAAAATGTTTGATTCAAATTTATCTAAGTATCGCTTAAAAACCGCATCGATCGTCGTTTCATATTTTGTAGTACTGAGTTTTCGATCATTGGACATATTTAAATTAAGTGTTTTGTTTAGAAATTCAATTAGTGGTAGATTTTTATCATCTGCAAAGTTAACATTGAAGTCTCCACTTAAAATCATCCGAACATTATTATATTTTTCGCCAAATCTTTTTTCGAGTATTTCAGAACCTTCTTTTGTATAAATCACCAATTTTCGAATAAAAATTGTTGTATCTGTCTCATAGATCTTCCAGGCGAAATATAAACGTCAACTATTAATATGTACTGCCCATTCTCGGAATCGCAACGAGCGATGCACAGTACATACACATTCAACTTTTCACTAAATCCATTCAATTTCACTTATAAGATATACACATCCCTGTACGTCAGCTGTATAGCTACAGATATATTGCTATAAGCTTGTCAGTGACGGGAACGCACGAGATTTGACCCAATCAAAAAGTGCCTAAGGCGAACAGCACACTGCGCATGCGCCAGTCAGAGCATGTCGGTGACGCGAACCCATAAGATTTTCCCCTACCAAAAAGTGCTCAACGCCGCTAAAGAAGTTTTCACTTCAAAAAACCTTATCCAAAAAAGAATACAAATATTTTCCCATTTTCATAGTGATCGGTTGATAATAAAATAATTAAAATAAACGTGCATTGAAATAAATTATCAATTTTTATTGTATTTATGGCTCACTATTTTGGCGATAATAGCTTACACATAAAAGATAAATATATGTTGTCGCGAGCTTTTTTGTATACGTGATTATATACGTATAACTCTAACAGTTTTTACAGCGCAAGATAGAATAGTTTGCAGATGGTAGAATTTCTTTCTACTTACTTTATATTTATCGTTATATTCTAGACACTTCACACAATATCTTTATAAATTATAGCATATGTGTTATTCTGATGTATAAGCTATATTATTGTATAGTTTCAATAAAATCCATTCAGTTGTTTTGGAGTGAAAGAGTAACAAACATCCACGCATCCCTACATCCAAACTTTCGCCTTTATAATATTTTAGTAAGGATTATACCTCCTCGTAAAATTAAATTATTAAAACTAATTCTTGAATACATTCAATTTGATCCAACTTTCCCTATTGCTCTTAAAATTTAAGGTATAAAAAAATTATGTTACGTAAAGTACGATGTTTGAAAACCGATGTTGTAAAAACTCGTTTTTTACCAGTGTTTTTATTCAGGATATGTGAATAAGATTTGAAAATTATCGATTCCTTCTAGAATGCAGCATTTATTATTTTTTATTTTTTTTACACATTTTTATGGATGTCGCCTACAACTGTTTGACATAAAAAAGGCAATGAATATAATAAATCAATCCTTATTAGCTCTTCTAAGATTTTACTTCTTCGAATATATTTACTAAATCTCATAAAATTCAATTTAACTGGTCCTTCTGTTAATCTTCAATGAGTTCAGCCCTATTCTAGCCGTTATATAAGCCATTTTAAAATCTGCAAACATTATGTATGTTCCACACATTCTGTTTTTGTGATTAGTTATTGTTATTAGTAGTAGGATAGAGAGAGGCGGGGGTTGGAGGAGTAATAGTAGTAGTAATAGTAGAGAGTGGCGGGGGGCGATGATGGCAGTAGTAGTAGTAATATATATTGTAGTAAATTTTTTAAGACTATTTTTGCCTTTCTTAATATAGCTATTGATTTTCTTTAATTCTGAATACAATAAATATGCCTTCTAAACTTAAATACTTTATTCTAAAATGCCACCTGCACATATACCACTTAATTTGACGTATGCGAAACTGTGTTAATGCTCGCGGTTACAGTGCTCAAACTATAAATGAGAGTACATTAGAACCTTTTTTGTGCGGTCCTTTTTTTATGCGATTTTATTCTTGTGCGTTTTTTTCTGGGTGATCTTTTTTTATGCGGTATATAAATTTCAACGGCTTTGGCGCCACTTAAATATTTTCTATCAATGTACCAGTGGTGATGGATAATTTTAGGGCCATCCTGCACGTCAAGTTTTTCCTTTAATATTTTATAGCCGTTGGGGGAGGGGGTGACCACAGTGCCTGGTTATTTCGAGCTTTAACCTCACATCATTAGGATTTTGGATTACTCTAATGTCATGACTCTTGCTCTTTGTTAATATTTTATAAATTAGGTAGATACGTACTTGCCGTTAGTTAGGCATTGAGTCCCTTAGAGTCCTGAGTCCCTCCCCCTTGCAAGGCGGGGGTGTACGTTATGCCACTGCAATGTGCATATATACACTTCAAGATGCAATGTTCATTTGTAATAAATAGCTTTCCGACAATGCACGTTCAGTTGCTTTCTCTCAACGTGCCAACAACCCGCTCTTGATTGAAGACGAAACTTTCAATAACAGTGACATTATCAATAATTTGATAGATTATAAAGTCGGACAAGAAGAACTGCATTCTTTGAGAGCGAATAAAATACATGCAGGGATACAGCTTTCCATCAAATTGGAAAAGCATTTTCAAAATAGATACCAATCCCGAAAGGGGTATGAAATTTCACAAAAAGAGCTTCGATCATGCATATTTAGTTGTCATGACATTTACAAACAACTGACCAACTTCTTCGTAAAAATTTATCTCTTACTTTATGGTGCCAAAAAATAAACCAATTGAAATTGTATCTTCAAGTGACGAAAGTGATTTAGAACTTATTCATCACAGGAAGATGAGCACTTTGATTACGATGAGTAGCAGTGAATTATGCATGTGCATTTTGAAAACTTCCCCATGTATACAATGCGAAACTAAATGTTTTTAAAATGTTTCCATGTGTAATTTAATTATTTATTTTGTTTTGGAAATACTTTCTGATGAATTTCGCAAATAATTGGCATATTTTCTAAGTGCTACTTTTTTATGCGGTCCCTCTCCACCGTAATTTTTTTTTTTTTTTTTTTTTTTTTTGTAGATTGACGAATTTGTAATATGTAAGAATTTATGAAACTTTCGAAATTTTTTGTGCGCTTATTTTTTATGCGGTCCCTATGTACCGCATAAAAACAAGTTTAACTGTACACTCTTTTTGTAGACTGGCCCAACAGATCCAACAAGTAGAAGCAGTCAACCGAGATCTCTTGAGGAGTCGGCAGTATCTAACCAACGTGGCCAGAGTGTCCGAAATGACCGCAGAATTCCGGAAGCAGATTCCAGATTCAACGGAAGACGATGTTGGTAGACTTCAAAAAGAGGTAATTAGCTCATGTGCGAATGAAATTTATATTTCAAAAAAATCCAAAACATTTAAAAAATTTCGATTTTATTTTCAGAGAATGGCTTTAATTCTAATAGAAGGAAAATTTTGATTTCGATTAATTGAATAAAAAGGTGTCAATAACTGCCTGAGCAAAAAGGCGATGTCATAAAAAATATTTCCAACGTTTATACTGGAGAAAAGACCTTTTTTTGTATCAATGTCTTTTTGTCAGTTTTTAATTTTCCAAGAAATAATGTTATCTGATAATAAGTTACACATAAAATCTTTTTTTAAAAAGTATATTAGACTACATTACTAATTCTACCAAAAAACATAACTGTGTTATATTAACTTTCCCATTATATAGGTCTTACTGTTTTAATCAAAAGGAAAAATTTAGTACCAAAATCTAGTCTCAAGAATTTTACAATTTTTTCTATTACTTTTATGTATATTTAATTATAAAAGTGGTTTTTTGTTAGATAATTTTATTTTCATTGAATATATATTTGGTCTTATTTACTTCTAGGCCCACATAAATACAATTTAATAAAAATATCACTTATGAGGAGGAAAAATAAGTTATTTTACTTTCGATGTTTATCTTATCTTCTTATGTTTAACTTCTCTTATTTATTCGATCTTCGATATACAGGGTGTCCAGCCTTAATGTGACCCAATAGCTAATTCCCAAACCGTTCGATTTAGATATGCACTTCCAATTTGAAAAATGTTTTAAAACAGGTAAAGAATGTTTTTACGTGCTTTTTGAACCAAAAAACCCACTTAGAAAAAAATTACAAAAATTAATTTTTTATACGGTTTTCAGGTCCTATCACATATTTAGGAAAAGATGCAGTACACAAAAAGTTTCATTTTATTACGATAAAAACTGGCCGAGTTATGGAACTTTGAAAATCATATATTTTATCCATTTTCTGGGCCATTTTCAAGCAGCTAGTAAGGAGCCGTCTCCAAAGTGAAATTAGTTGGACCTCTGCCAGGAAACTTTCGCTCTTGCACGTCACTCTTATGTAAATCGTTTTTAAATTCAAAAGCATGCGTTAATAATACAATAATTGAGTACTTAAGAAATAAAATTTATTCTGTGTACGGGTAAAACATAGAAAAAGAAAAATATTTTGGACGAAGAAAACATTTCAAAAGCAGTTCCAAAAAATTAGACTCATATGCTGTGGCTTCAGTCTGATTTGCTGCGTTTTTGCTGATCATGAAAAACGTTAAAAATCTGTTGTGTAGTTGCTTGCAATTGCATACAGTCGTATTCTAATATTACGAATTCTAGTACGGGAGAACGAGATGTATAGAAATGAAGAATACTGCGAAATGGTACTGTTTCATGGGCAGTGTAATCGAAATAAGAGAGAGGCGGCAAGACTTTATGCCATTTAATTTCCCATTCGAAGACATCCATCTTATTGTGCAATTTCCCATGCTGTTCAGCGCTTGTATAAAACTGGGTGTTGTCATAGACGTATTTCCTTGTCTCGTGCCACACCTCGTGCCTTCACCATTATTTAAGTTAATTTGGTCATTCTGATATAATAAAGCCTCTGATTTATGATTGGCACATCATTCCACATTATGCTATAATTTGAACGGCAAACCCTGTATTATTTTGCTGCTATTTGTTAAAACAAGCTTTTTTAATCTTTTCGGTGCAAGTTGTATTTCTTTAATTTAATTTTTAACGTTTGCCACACAGAAATACAAATTGTCAATCTATGATGTTTACTACGATGTTTTAATATTACTATAATGTTTTTCTTTTGCTCTTTCTGTAGATACTGAATTACTGTTCTCTAGACTCAATTTACATACGACCCCCTTTTCTGAGCAACTCGGATGCTTCAAATTTATGTAGGCATAACTCAATCAGTTTTTATCGTAATAAAATGAAACTTTTTGTGTGTACTTTGTTTTTGTGTACTGCATCTTTTCCTTCCTAAATACAAGTGATAAGACCTGAAAACCGTATAAAAATTTAATTTTTGTAATTTTTTTTCTAAATGGATTTTTTAGTTCGAAAAGCACGTAAAAACATGCTTTATTTTTCTTTAAACATTTTTCAAATTGGAAATGCATATCTAAGCCGAATGGTTCGAGAATTAGCTATTGGGTCCCATTAAGGCTGGACACCCTGTATATTCTGCAGATATTTGATCCTCCTCCCTCCCGGGAAACAGCTAACCCTGCACTCGTACTTTATTGGGAATATCTCAAAAAGGAATCAGTACCTCAAAATTCCAAACCAAGGTCAAATGACTTTGTACATCGTGCCCGCGTGGTATGTAATACCCCCTTTTCCAAACTTTTGCATACTGCCAGTGAGGATTTTGCGACTCAACAGAGTTCAAGTGCATCAGCCTCTACAAGGGCACAGCAAGTCCCTAGATGAATCAGGACTTGAGCCCACGATTCGACAGAATAGAAGCGATAGAAGTAAAGCTAATATTTCAAATATTTTTCGAGTAGAGGAAAAGTTCTAGAAATTAATATCAAGATTTTTTTTATTTTATTGAGTTTCTTTGTTCAAACAGGGAATGAGTCTTTATAATAGAACTTCATCCTCGAACAGACATGAGATTTGGTTGCAATTAAAAAATTATAGATTATCTAAATAATTCTCTTTTCCTGTAGAAATGATATAATAAAACAATTATGTGCAAATTTTACCAATATTATATTTTAAACTTTTCGTTAAAGAGGAAATACATTGAAGACTTTTTATGCTGCTATTAAAACGAAATTCCTATGAAATTCCTATGGAAAACTTTTTTTTAGTTTTAACACTTCATAAGTACTGTAATGCATCCAGTAATGATACTAAGCGTAATATAATGCATTAAGTTCATCAAAAACAAACATAATACATGTTTATTCCTGACAAATAGATCATTCCTATTTTCAACCATGCAATGTTTTAATAATAAATAAATTGACGCATTTTTTTTTTTTGTTGTTAAAGTTTGCAGAATGATAATAATCTTAATAAAGCGATAAAATAGAGATAAATTTAGACCATTGCATTATGTTCTGTTCCCTAATGAAAAAATACTGCAAGCTATAGGGAGAATATTCAGTGAATCATTCAACAGTAAAGTAAGTGCTTTGCATGATTTCGTGTTAGAAAACTCAGTCTTGAGAACAATTCACGTCCAGATGCAGTAAAAAAAATTTGAAGACGAAGAACTTCAAGTTTCACCGGATGAAAACCTCCGTTTCAAACACGAAAAGTCTCAGAACAGTAAGGAATTACTCACCAAGCAATATCATTCCGATTGCATGCAATGATAAAGATACAGAAGGAAGGGAAATGGACAGTTACAACTGAACGTCATTAGTCCCCTTTGATCAAAATAAGTGCTGAAGGGGGAAAATACCAGTCAAGGACCAAAAAGGCTGAAAGTGATATTGTTGAGGGACAATGCTCGTCCACATATCAATATACAGGGTAAATCAAAATGAATATAGCGATTACAAACGGTTATAACTATTTAATGTAAAAGAATTTATCGGTAAGATTTACACAGAATGTGGACAGAACTTCAGAATTTTGCATACATACATCTTAAATGTTCTATTTGACTTCCCTTGGTCATACGGACAACATCTAGGCGGTACTTCCTTTCACGGCATTCGTTCTGAAGCATGTGTGCAGTCACCGACGCAAGCGCATTGCAAATGCGTACTTTCTGTTCTTCAATTGTTTTGGGCATGGGAAGTGCATACAGAAAAGTCTTTCATACATAAGTCTTTCATATAACCAGAAAAAATCGCACGGTGTCGAGTCTCGATGGCCAAGAGCAGAAGACATCCTCAGCATCTCCACTTCGACAAATCCAACGCTTTGGAAGATGTTGGTTTAAAAAATGTGTGAACCTCCGTATCCCAGGGTAGGGATGCAACATCTTGCTGAAAGATGTGATTAGAGTGGAATAAGAGTCTACTTGTGGCATTAACCATAGCTAGAAGCATGTCATGGTAAACATTTGATGTAACACTTCATTCACAGAAGAAAAAAGGATCGTACAATTTACGCTTGATGAGAACGCGCAGAACACATTAACTTTCGCTGAGTCACGTTTGTTTTCAATTACAGTGTAAGGCCTCTCAGTAACCTATATTCGACTGTTGGACCAGTTATGTACCTTCCCACTTATATGGAAGGTTTATTCATTTTTAAAAATGAGACGATCAACCATAGTTTCATTATCCATGCTTTCTATCATATACGTAACGTAACTCGTACGTTTGCCGTTGTCTTCTGGTTTCAATTGTTGCACAAGTTATACCTCCTCCACACGTCAATTTCCGTGGGCTTTGCTCATACGTGCGGCGAATTCTTTCAAGGTTTTCTGCTGAAACATGTGGGCTTCAGCTATTTTTCCCTTAGGACAAACATCCTGTTTCTTGAAACATCTGATGCCATCTGCGTATGCTGTTCGCATTTGGAGGTTCTTGATTGTAACGGTGAAGAAATCTTCTCTGCACTTTGATAACAGAATAAAAATTGTTAAATTCAAACACGCAAAGTGCTTTCTTCACGGGACTCGCCCCTCGCGCATGCGCAGATCTCCGCTTCACAGCACCTTCCGTAAAGAAATTTTGAAGTTCCGTCTACATTCTGTGCAAATGTTATCGGTAAATTCTTTTCCATTAAATAGTTAAAGCCGTTTATAATCGCTACATTGTTTTTGTCTTAACCTGTATATAAAGGAGAAAAGCGCGACTCACACTCATCACGATATCTCCGGAACTATTAGACCTACAGACTTGAAATTTAGTAAACATATTTCTTATGTTGAATATAGATCCACTAATAATAGGTTTTATGGAAATCCACTTTGGAGGAGGGAGTTACAAGCGCGAAAAAGAGCAATCAACCTCGGTTTTAAAAATTAAAAAACCCCTTTTAAACCAAAAGGAGAGGATAATTAGAAAATTTTTCAATACAATCGAACGCTTAATGGTAGGACCTAGACATCAATAATTTGTATTACATACGTATTCATACAACACCATGAAATACCCAGGTAATGGCTAATAACAAAATAAACCCAGAATCTCTTTAAGTCCAGCATTCGAACTCTGCTACTTATAATTATCACTGCTACTTATAATTATCACTGCTACTTATAATTATCACTGCTACTTATAATTATCACTGCTACTCATAATTTTCACCATACTTAAAAAACAAACGGTTGATGAATGTCGAAGCCGAGCGAAAATGGCTCAATGCCTATTTTGCTCCTAAACCACCGTTTTTAACACCAAGGCATTTATCCTTTTCCCCATAAAGGGCAAAAGAATAAATATAGTTATGGCGAATATTTTAATTATTAAAATTTCTAATAAGTACTTTTCCAATACAGTTGAATTTTTTTCGAAAAAATAGCAATTTCTGCTTCTACACTGAATGTTTGCAATAAATAAAACCGAAAAATTATTAAATATAATTGTTTTCAAAATGCATTACATATGTAAGAAACAAAATCTCTTCTGGTAATTTTTTAAATCTTAGGAAACAAAAAATAAAACTAACAGAAATATAAAAATAATAGATATAAAAAAAATTACTAATTTTCTTAAAAGTCAGATGCTGACTTAAAAATTTTTCCTCAAAAAGAAAATTTTTTTTCAAAAAACTGGGGGGGGGGGGATTTGCTGTCGGCGTGGGCCAACTCCCATTGTACAAATTATGCAACTGTTCACACTCATTGCTCAAATTGTAAAACTGTACTGTTCATGAATTATATGCCCCTTTCTTTTTTCAACTAATCTCTTCTTTAAAAATTTCTGTCTTTCATACACTTTCTTTATTTGTTCTTTATTTTTTTCACAAAATTCGTTCTTGGAATTCATCTTCAGTTCAATTTATCTTTTTGCGACCCATTTTTACTAACTATATCTTAAGTATAAATAAATTTATTACAGCGCTCAATACCTTCCCGAATGTTATTTTATGATATAGAGAGAGATAAATAAAATAATTCTGGCAACTACAGAACTATATATGTATAGAAATTCTGCTAAACTATTCATTATCTAAGAAACGTTATGAAGAAAAAGAAATTATACTATGGATTTACATTATGTATTTAAATTTTCTGAATGAGACAATCGTGCCATTTGAGGGATTTAAAGAAATTCTTTCATTGGATATTCCAAGCATCCACCATGTCATTCCATCCGTGTCAAAGCATCACACAGAGCTTACACAAGTAAAACCAACAAAAACGACAAATAAAATAAAGGATAAATAAGAAAACAAAAGCTACGAAAACAAAAGAAACTACAAAATAAACATTTAAGTTACAAAGTCATTACAAAATTAACAATTAAATAACAAAAGGCAATGAAGTAACGTAAGCAAAACAACGCAGTTATAGAATCAGAACAATGAAAAAATTACAAAATCAAAATCTATGAAGTTACAAAATAATGCAAATGTAGCTTTAATCGAAACAAACTGAAAAAAAATTGAGGAGGCCAGTTGGTTTTAACTTGTGCAATTTCACTTTCAGTCATTTTCTTTCTTTAATTTCAAATAAAAAAATAAGATGTTCAACGCTTTGCTCACCACCAACATTGCAATCGCAAAGCTTGTAACGGCATAGGTTAAATGTGTTGAGGTACACTTTCGAGATTAAGGGTATTTTCTGCTCTAAGTATCAACTATCACAATGAGAATTATTTTTTTTACAAAAAAAAGCTTACTTTCTAAGACTACAATGTAAAATTTGCCAAATTTTGAAACTCGGTTTTCATAAGTGAAAAGAGTTTTTTGATATTTTTATACTACAATGACTGTTATTTTTTTTCCTTTTAATATCCTATACCCGAACAGTTGGGCAGTCTATTAATTAAGAAAACTAGCACACATCATACACATTCAAAAAATCTATTCTTCAATTTTAGTATTAAAAAGTATAAAATTTTTCTGAATCTAAAAATGTATAACACTTATATGTTCGTTGATAAACCTTAAATATGAACCAATCATTAAATTATGGAAAAAAAATAATGGATAAAATTGTAAGCAAACAATCACGCCTCCTTTGACACATTTTATATATAAAAGATAGTTCTTCTTGTGTTGAATGTATACCATTAATTTATTTTTACTAGAAAGGAACAATAATATTTTTCTTTTTAACGTCTAACTTTTTTTTGGAAAACTAGTTTTACATGACAAAAAGGGGGGAAATATTCAAGATTTTCAAAACTTCAAAGTTTTACGGTTTTTTTCAGAGAAATTATGCAATCATTTTATCAACAAAAAAAAAAACTATTTGAGTATATTTTGTTCATTGTTTTATATATGTATGTAAAATATTTTGCATATTCAAGAAATATTTTTATAAAAAATGGTACCCCTAAATGAAAACATGTTTGATAAAATTATGGTCACACACACACACACACACACACGCGCGCGTTCAGTTATAACAAAGAGAAAAAAAACTAAATTTAAAATTACTTCTGTAATTCTAGAGGATGTTTAAAGTATCATTGTGAGGTATATAAAAATAGGCAGGAAAATATTACTCAATAGTATATGTGAAAACGTTGCTCTTCTTTTAGTTTTTTCACTTTTTTTCAAAAGCGTAATTTTTTACCTTTAGGTACACTTTTAAGAAACTATTGCACTATATGGTCCCAATTTTTTTATACTTCTGTACAGGGTGCTTGTTCATATAATATCCTGATTTTTTTTAGTCTAAGTAGTATATAGTTTTTTAAAAAAAGTAATTTTATGTATAAAAAAGGAAGGAAAATAAAAAAATTTCAAAATTATATACAAAGTTTTCTAATTTTTTTACAGAAACTATCTTAATATTTTACTAATAATATTGATTCACTATATTTTGTGTATTCTTTATATATGGGCAAAAAATATTTTACATATTTAAGAGATACTTTTTTAAGAAATGGTACCTAAACATAAGCATGTATTATGAGACTTTAAATATTATGTCCAACATAAATTAAACAGATGGGAAAAAAAAACATTTCAACTAAAAAATTATTTTTGTACTTCTACAGAAGGATTAAAATATCCTTATGAAGATCACAAAAAATCTAAGCACTGTTGGAAATTTGTAAAGATATAGGTATATGTCCGATAAAAAAAAAAAGAGTCTTAATTTTGGCATTTTACTCTGTCGAGCATGTTCTGGTAGCCTTAAGTATTTTATAAAAGCCAAATATATAAATCAAAGATATTTATATCTTATTGGATTTATGCATTCTTGTTTTTTTCGGGAGGAGGGGGGGGGACATTTTTCAGATTATAATGTGTATTTTGTTCTTTTGTTCAATATTGTATTAAACGTATCTGTAAATATTCTTAATACTTTTCTCCATTTTCGAACTTTCTGAAACAGTTTCATGTAATTTTAATATGAATGAATGGGCACTTTTCGTGTACTTTTACTATAAATTTCATGAAAATATCTCTAAATAAGTTGCATATTTGATGATTAACTTTCAGATATCCTTGCAACTGATTGCTAAATTAAAGTATGTATTTGCTTCAAATTTCAAAGCGTTGGAATGGTGATGAACAATTTCCAAATCACTAATAATTCTCAGTAACTTTATTTTCTAATCAAAACTTGGATTTACGGGACTCTTTGACCATAATAAGGTAGAACTTAAAACGCGCTTATATATGATGCACAGATAGGACAAAGAAAATCAACTGGGAGCTGTTGAAGATTCAAATAATTGGTCCATAAATATTTTGATTCCTCTTTTCTACATTTTTTATTCCTGATTATTATTTATTTATTTTCCCTCTATAACAAAGGAAAAAATTTCCGTAATGAACTTTATTCTATACATACAGTTTGATTCTAAAATCATGGAACAAACTTTGAGGAGTGGTAGAGGTCACTCAAACAAACAATTTTTGTTTTAGAATATATGGGTGGAAGTGTCGCGCTGAGGCACAAACAGAAAAAATAGCACATTAACAGAAACATGAATTGTTCATTAGTAGCATACTAAACGAGCGATTCTGTACAAAAAATGTTAAAACAGTTTTAGAAATTGCATCCACTAACAGTCCAACTCTCCAAGCGATTGGTTGTAGCATGTAGACGACATGCTACAACCCTTGTAGTTGTGGCGGGTGTGTCGTCCACATGGTCCAAGATGACTTCTTCCAGGTATGTTTATCATACAGTCCTCGACCTACCCCTTCCATTAGTACTGTTGATAAATGAACCATTTTCACGCAGATGTCAAAGTAATCGCTGAAACATTTTATGGTTCGACATGCATCTACTTGAAATACGTTCCTGATACAGGCATAGCGCTACTCTGCCATTACCGTTAGCAGCATAGTGCATTAGATGCATGTCTGCTTTTTCGTTATTAGTAAAATCAATTATAAAGATCGAAATCCTAAGCGCAAATACCGATTTTGGTGGTGCAGCAGATCACTGGCATACCACTGTTCTGCCTTCAACTATTGCCAATATTTTCAGAGAATCACGCCATGAAGATCGGCAAGCACGTAAGAAGGTTGGTAGATGCAATTTTTAAAACTGTTTTAACATTTTCTGTACAGAATCACTCGCTAAGTATGCTACTAGTGAACATTTTATGTTTCCGTAAATGTGCTATTTTTTTCTGTTTGTGACTCACACATAACATGGCACTTACGCCCATACATTCCTATACAAAAATTGTTTGTTTTAGTGAGTTCTACCACCCCTCTAAGTTTATCCCACGATCTTAGAATCCCCCTATAGGTTTCATGGTGTGCCCTAAAACTCAATTCATATGAATACGGCCTTCGTTAGATGAAAAAAGGTATTCAATTATTTTCAAAACTAATTTTGTAAGGGAAAAAACGTATAAATGACTAACTTTTTTCAATATTTGCAAAAAGCTTTTTTGAGACACCACACTGGGTAAGTTCAAAATACACAAATAACTGTGATGATACTTAGCGAGCGGCAGAAGAGGGAATCTCAAAATCGTAAATCCTGATTTTTACTCCTTTTGTTGGCGGAATTTTCGGAAAATTTTGCTCTCTAGTTATGTTTTTTGCTTCCCTAAGGCTAAAAGTGCTTTTTTCATATATTGGATTTTCTGTGGCCAACTGTACCAATGTTAGCAATTAAGATATTCATAACTGGTTCCCCTCTAACAATGGGCATGTGCAAAGTCTATCCTCTCAAACTTATTGTTAGGATTTTCCATCCAGCCAAATTGGCACTTTGAACTAAAACAACTCAACGGCACAAATGGACGTAACTACTAAATAACATATTACATAAATAGTAAATAAGATAGAGAATATCTGTTATGTGGACATTATTGCCATACAAGTGAGTTTCTGAATTATAGTCTTTATTAGAAGCTATAAGAGAATTTCTCTTAGGAGGGTTTCAGAGGTTGCATCTCAGTTAACACAAGCACCCCTTATTTCTTATTTGTTAGTTTGGCTTGTTCTCACGTCACACAATCAGATCTAATGTTAAATTTCTTAAGTGAATTATTGGGATTATCAATATGTTATCCATTCGTGTCTGATGAACGACTTCTTAATTCCTGCTGCCTTCGGAAACCCCGGAAACCTCAACGATCCGCAAGATCTCTTTTTCAACCAATACGAGGTGGACTCGCATCTCCGTTTTGGGATTGGTTCCCACCTTACTTTGTGTGGCATTGGTAAATTCAAAATTTATATTACCTCGCCACCCACATATAACCTTCTCCCCTTAGTTATCATAATGTGAGTATATATATAGATGTATATATATTACATACAAGAAATTTAGTTGTTGATTTTACAAATATGAAAGAAAACAATTTTCCGATTCAAAATGTTGATAAAACTCCTTTATTTTAAAGTAATTATTTCGTTAAGAAGAACTGTATCTTTTAATTATTGCTTCATTATAAATGAATAGGGTAGATTCTTGTTTAAATAAAAAGAGGCTAAACAAGGATTTCCAATATGTTTGAAGATATTTCATAGTGGCAAAATACGGAAAGCTTATTTAGTTTTCCTGCTCATTTTTGTCTTAAAATCATCTTTAAATATACCTCGTAATAAATATTCTTTAAAGTTTCTATCTAGTTCTGGACCACCAGAACAATATCGAATGCAATAATGTCACAACTTGCAAAACTCCAGAAAAAAGTTTTTAAAAAGTAAATTTTTCAAAGTCTGATTTTCATGTCAAAAATATTGTCTAGTAAGGAAAGCATTTACAGTTTTCCCTTTTTTTAATTATTTCTTTTATGTACTGGCTAATATTAAATATCGCTAATTCATTATCCCCCATTCGAAGCAATAAAATAAATGCACGTTCAAAAAACTGAGAAAATTTGAATATTTTTGGTCAAAACTTAATGAATAGATAGAAAATCTGTCTCACAAGAAATGCAAGATAATAAAAACAACCACAAATTAAAAATAAGTAAAGCAACCCTAATTTCAACTTTTATTTGTTTAGAAATGATTGCGGAAGAGTTTAATTAAATTTTCTAAAAAAGTGCATCAATAGTGTTTCGAGGAGGTTGCATAAGGATTATCAAATATGTATACTGTAAGATTTCATACGCTAATGATTTTCTGATTCTCTTGATGAAAATTTTACCTTTTTTATCATATGTTTCATAATTTAAAAATACATTTAATTTCTTCGAAAAACAATCATTATATTACGATATTTTAATATATCATTCAACCATAAATTTTAAACTCATATTTAATTCTAAATCCAAAACTTATCTGTTTTTTAGAGGTTTATTTATGATCTTTACATCATAGTTTTCAACATCTCTCAATTGATAAGTAATAATTCAAAATAAAAGTTACTAAAAAAACATTTACTTTTGTTCCTCAAAAGTTATTAAATAATTGTAGTTTTAATTACAGTATGTTTATCAAATATGTTATTCTAGAGAAGTTACTTTTTCCTCTTCACTTTTATTGCTAGCATTTATTAAACTGCCAACTCTCTGTTGGTCCAAATCTAGTCGATTAAACATTCTTTAATATAATTTAGGGAAAATAGTCATGAGACAACAAATTTTAAAAGAAGGGATTTATTTTATCTTGAAATTTCTTTTCTTTTGTCTGAGAAGAAAATATACCGGGGAAGAAAATTTTAAGAAATACAGCATTTGCTTAACTACTTCGAAAGAGCTTTTTATTTTTTAAAAAAATTGTTCTTATTACATCGACAAGTATTTCATTAATATTCATTGAGAAATCTTAACATAAACTAATGTTCTTTACGTTTTTATTGAGAAATGTTTCAATAAAGGACTATTAAAATAGTGCAGAAAAAGTAGCTTCAGACATTATTTAGTAATGGTTTAGTATATGATAGAAAATTACCCATATTCAGGGGTGATAAAAAAAATGCATACACACCTTAAAACTGGGTAATATGTTAATGCCATAAGTTTGTGATTGCGTGTGCTATAGTGTTAAGTTGTGAGAGTTGGTATTAATAGTTGACATTTTACTGTTTCAACGGTTCAGCAACAGTTCAGCGGTAGATGGCGCTAATATTTTAGTATGGAAAGTGAGACCATGGCGCAAGTACGTCTGACTTTCGAGCAGCGAAAAGGTATTTTTGAAATGGTATTGGAACTTCGAGGATATCAGTTAAGTGCAACAATATGGAACGGAACCATCAACATGCTTAAGCATTGCTCTCTATTGCGATAACTTTGAAATTGATAGAACAAAGGATATGAATAAGGGAAAATCAAGCCGGCCACGTATCTGCTGCAGTGTTAGATTTATTCACACGGTCGCCACAAAAATCAACATCACAATGTGCACGTGAAACAGGCTGGAGTTGGGCTAGCGCTATGTTACAAAGAGCAAAATGGAAAGTTTACATACCACAATGGACTAAATTCATGTGACGTCATAATCGCATGATAATTTTAAACCACGTGTTTTTAGCCAATCAAGTTCAAAAACACGTGTGACTTCAGGGTCACGATAAATGCAATTATCTATTTTCAGCAAATCAGTTCATGCACTTCGTTGTTGCCAAATTGCGCTTTTTACAGAAACTTTTTTTTTAAAAAATTAATATTTGTCACTTTATTTAAAAGTACATGTATAAAACAAGACTTTTTTTTCTTTAATTTTAAAATCTTTTTGCATAAATTTCTTCTTATAACTCTTGAGCATCTTTACCCAATTATGCAATTTGAAATTTTACCTAAGTTTTACAAATAGAATAAAAAGTACGAGCTATATAGTTTATTGTCCGTTTTGAATTCAATGTAGAACACGTGTTTATATTATCATGTGACCATCATGAATTTAGTCCATTGTTACACACACTGAAAGAGGACGACCCAGAAAGAAGAACTCAGTTTTGTGAATGGTAACTCGCGCAAGTTGAAAATGATACAAATTTTGTTTTACAAGGGATGTGGTCTCTTTTACATATAGAGTTTTATCTCAAGAATGTAGTGTACAGCAAGAAACCATGCACACTAGAGAAACTGCGCCATGAAATTGAATCGGCTAGTCACACAACTACTCTGAGAGATGTCCCCTATAACGAACGGCATCGTTCTTAAAAATATCTGGAGGCAGTTTAAACACTTATTGTAGCTTTGTAAATTTGATTCACTGTAATACTTATGATGATATTTACGTTTTTCTTCATCAAAGTGTGTATATATTTTCTTATCACCTCTGTATGTTACGAAATTCTTTCTTCTCTCATTACTAAAAAAAGAGAAAAAATGGTGAAGAATGAAGCGGATGGTGACATTTTTTCGAACGAATAATCCTGTTGCCATTTTTAAAAAGTGAAATTTGATTATGAGCTAGTATTTGTTGTTTCATCATTTTAGGTATTATTTTTTCCGCTTTGGTTGCTTTATATATATAATTCCTAACTAAAACTAAAAACTGTATTCTACAGTTTTACAATTTAAATCTTTCAAATATCAAGATTCAGATTTAAATTTTAAATTTCAGGAGATGACAGAAACCATAAAAGTGGACATGGATCTTCAGCAGTGCGCCAAAGACCTTATGGGATGTCAGAGGTAAGATGCTAATTTGTTTTTAATCTTGTAAGGAAAAAATGCAAACCATATTGAGCCAACTACCGAGAACTAAATGTTAAGTCACTGCTTATTTCATTTCATATAATATAGACACGTTTGCTTTGATACTTCGAACATATAAATAAAACATGGCAGCTGAGAAAAATAATTCCTTGTGCTTCGCGTTAATGTTAAAAAATATTTTCAAACTGAATCGATTTTTTTTATAAAAATTTAGTGAAAAAGACACTAAAAAAAACTCTATTTTTTCTATATTTCTGTATGTTACAACTGCGGTAACAGAAAAAAAATATGAGTCTTTTGAAAGGGCTAAATTCATGTGACGGTATAGTCACATGGAAAATGCAATCACGTGTTTTCAACTATCAGTTCATGTGCTTCGCTGTTGCCAACGTTGTTGCATTTTATAGAAACTTTTCTTTTCAAAGTAGATATTTGTCAACAATGTTAACGTGTATAGGTAAATGCACTTTGTGACGGATCTATACGCGTTTCTACTAATCCCTTCATGAATCTTTAAGGAAAATATTTATTTCAACCAACTTTCATCGAGTAAGGAAACGTGATTATGTAAATGAGGAATATTATATAAATTCTGTTTTTTTCGTGAGTTTGTGAGTTGTCACGTTGAAGTAGATACGTTGGAGTGTGCAAGCAGGAGTTAACATAAAGTCTGTGAGTTAATTGTTAGTTAAAAATTACAGAGCGTGGAACCAAAACATTGATCAAGCCGAGAGAGATGAACTGCAAGTTTCCAGTGTAAGATCCGATGCATAGCAAGTTCAGGTACTGTGAGTTTGATTAAGTTGAAGCTAATTTATTAGTGTGCGACGTAGTTATATTTGAGCGTATTTAACCTGTCTTAGATTCAGTTGAGGGTCTGTAGTAGAATCCCCATGTTATATAATCTCACCTCTGCGCTCTACTATATATTATCTACCTTAATTAGAATTGTATTTGTTGTGTGTGTGTCTGATTAATAATTAGAATTAATAAATTTATTAGATTGAAAAATATGTCTGTGGATTATTCTGTTTCTCCCACACCTCTAGCCGGGTTCACGAGTAGACAAGAGGGTTCAGATGTAAGCAGGAACCAACCGCTATCACAACTTGATTTAAAAGTACCCGTGTAATACAAGAATTTTTGTTTCAAAATTTTGAAAAATCTTTTGAAGAATCTTAATATATTTCGGCATCTTTACCCAATTACCCAATTTGACATTGTAATATGGATTTCAGGAGTCCAACAACAAGTGCAAGTCTAATGTCAGATTGGAATGCAACGGAAAAAACACGATTGCATTTATCTCGTAATCGTCATGAATTTAGCCCTTCAGGCATTTAAACTTAACATTTTATTTACTGGGATGGTTCTATACATATTTAATATCTTTTTCAGGATGCTGAAATTTAGTTAATATCCATTGATTGAGGGATAGATTATAGAATGTTACAACAAATCACTGACTGGAACTAAGCACAGTATAGAGGGATTCATAAAGAAGTATACAGTTTCAATGCTCTATAAAGCAAGAACAATGCAAGGTATTATATGTCACTTGTAACGGAATTGTATGGAATGATTTCAAGTTTCGTTAGAGACAGTCCCAGGTGTTCTATGTGTGAGCCCTTAATCACGCGACACTCATCGAGTCGCTAATCCATTTCCACCCGAACACGTGTTAAGGCATCAACTTCATCGATAATGGCTGTGATACGTTGTTTCAGCTTCGTTTAGGACTTTTGCACAAACAGCCCATAGTTTTAAAGGTTTCATACCATTGTTAAATAGATTTTGTAATTGGAGGCTTTTTCCCAAATTGTGATAAAAAAATTCTGTTGCACAGATGTTATAGATTCCATTTTTCTAAATTCAAAAATGAAAAAAGCAGACACCACCATTTCGACTGATTAGTCGCATGACACGACTTCACTGTTGCTTACGTCACTTCTGTCAGTGGCTAGACACAAAGTTTGAAAGTACATCTACCACACGGTTCGCTAAGGGGTGCCTGACTTTGACTATTACTGTTTACAGTATCTGGAAAGTGTATACTTCTTTATGAATTACCCTATATTTTATGCAAGGAAATAAAACACATTCATGCTTTAACTTAGATTTAGTTACACTGTATTGCGATTACAACGATCATTAACAGAAAGTCAATAATATTTTCCGATGGGATGCTGCAGAATTTTTAGTCTTCAGTAATTTCTTAGTTACTTATGCTTCTCTATTTAAGTATGCAAGAATCAATTATTAATTTAAATAAACTTTCTTTCTACCCAATTTCTACCGTGTGAAGAGCGTAGCTTCTACAGCATCCTTTTAATTGAGTCAATGGGAATTGAGTTTAATGGAGAAGAGAATAAGGTTTTTGAGAAGTTAAGGAAGAGACATAGCAGAGAGTGCCAATTGATCATGTGTGAAGAGGCCCAGGTGATTTCTATTCAAAACTAGCTCCTAACTGTCTACTTCTTCTGTTATTTATAGCAATTTGTGTGAAAGGGCCCTAACGACGTTATTTTTGCAAATAATACGTTTTGCTTCATCATCAATTTTTTTTCAAGCACAGAAATTATATTTAAAAATGCATGTATTGAGTATTTTTGCTAATAATGATTCCTGCAACTTAAGAGATCCACACTCACAAACATGAGAGTGCAGCATTCAACCATTCAAACCTATTAGAATTTATTTTCATTCCGGAACATTGTATACTGTTTTTATGCTTCACAATTCATTGTATAGAATTTATGTTTCTTAGTGTATATGTAATTTAAAGATCTTTTTTTATTTGTTGTTGTTTAGGCAGATGGAGAACGCCCGCAAGGCCCTTATGTCCGAGGTTGAGGCCAAGGCTTTCAGCCTAAACATCAGTCGACGAACTCAGCATGCGGAACCTCTCCTCGGATTTCCTTACACTCCCGCTGACCATCACGTCGATCAGATCTATCATCCCGAGTGAGTGCGTTTTTATATTACTCGACTATTTAATCTATAGGTTTTGGACAGTTTTCTGTACAGAATTATATATCCTCTAGGATAGGGGTGGAGAACCTTTACGGATCAACGTGCCATTTTTTCTAAAAAAAGTGTTTAATGAGCTCAAATGCCGTCAAATAATTTTGGTCAAATAGTAGAACTAAATACTATCAACACAAAACTTTATTTACTACGAAACAATATCCTTTGCACTGTATAGTTGCAAATTTTTTTGTTATACGTTTTAATACAGGCTGAATTTGAGTCATCTGCCAAACAGTTTCTTAACAGTTAATTATTTTTGCTGTGTTTCACTTTTTTTTGACAAGAGGGTTTGTGATTTATTTCAGAATACCGTTTTATAGACGTTTCTGCATACCACTATTCCAGAACATAAAACACACACCACTTTATCGCCTTTACTAATAATATCATGTTTCTTGGTCCATCAAATTTGAAATTCTCTTTTACATTTACTATCTTGCGCTTTTTGTTCTTTTGCTGAACTAGCCATATGAAATAACAGTTAAAAATCGTAAAAATAACGCAAAAAAAAAACTTTAAAAGTACAGTTTTGTCAATGAAATTGACTACGCTATGCATAAACAAACTTTACATCATAAGCAATTGTAGTCTACGACGTAACTAAGACAACAATAACAAAAGAGTGTGCTTCCTGCTGCCCCGCAACCGATCACTCGCGTTTGTTCATAATACTTAATAGCAAATTTTGAAATAAAATGCAAAACATTTTAATCACTGGAGTGCCAAAAATACACTGGTGTGCAAAAATTAAAGACGAAGTCGAAAAATTAGCATATCAGCTGAACGAAGAGGCAGAGCGGACAGAAAGACCAATCAGGCGATTAAGTGAGGTGATGTACGGTAGCACATGCGCAGATATGCAGGTAGACGTAATGGGGGAGTGTCTGAGTAGTAAAGCATGTTGTCGGTGTAAGATTAGTATTTCTGGCAAAGAGATTGCACACCGTATAGCAGTTAAAATCACACCGAGTTGCTGCCTCAGCGAGAAATGGCGAATAATCAATCTGTTAGACGACATCTGGATGCTTTTACCCGAGGTCGAATCATTGGGAAGTTGGAGGAAGGTCGCAGTGTGACAAGTGTGGCTGCAGAGTTCGGAATTGCTCACAGCATCGTTTCACGACTTTGGAGACAATTTCAAACTACAGGAGCAGCTATCCAGGGGTTCAGTAGTGGTCGTCCACGAGGAACCACACCCGCAGATGACCGGTATATTGCCTTACAGGCCAGAAGAAACAGGCGGCAGACAGCGGGAGAAATCGCTAGACACACGACACAGGCGACTGGACGACCGATATCACGTTTTACCGTGGCCAGAAGACTGCACGGTGGTGGTCTGTTTGCACGACGCCCTGTACGGTGTGTACCTCTAACGCCTGCCCATCGGAGAAGGCGTTCTCTGTGGTGCCGGGAACACCGGAATTGGAGAGACAATGAATGGGGACGAGTACTCTTTACAGATGAGAGCAGATTCAGTCTGAGTAGCGATTCTCATCGCATACTCATCTGGAGAGAGCGGGGAAGCCACAATCATCCCTCGAACATCATTGAAAGGGACAGGTATGGAGGTGGTGGTGTTCTCGTTTGGGGAGGCATCATGCTTGGTAGTCGTACAGACCTTCACATCTTCGACGCAGGTTCAGTCAACGGGACCCGTTATTGTAACGAGATTCTTCTTCCATATGTGCGTCTTTTTAGAGGTGCTATGGGTCCGCAGTTCCTTTTCATGGACGACAATGCACCATGTCATCGCACAGTAGCTGCCGTACAGCTCTTAGAGAGTGAGGATATTGAACGTATGGATTGGCCGGCACGATCTCCGGATCTCAATCCCATCGAGCATGTATGGGATTTTCTAGGCAGACGCTTGGCAGCTTGTACCTTACTACCAGTAACGATTCCGGAGCTTCGATTGGCGCTGCAAGACGAATGGGCAGCAATGCCTCAACAACTCATTGACACCCTCATTCTCAGCATGGGCAGACGCTGTGAAACCTGCCTAGCAGTCAGGGGAGATCCTATCCCCTACTAAAGACCGGATATTTCTTGCTGGACACCCATCACAGGGATGTTTCGGCCTTCAGTCGCATTGCGCTCCATGCTACTTTTTCAATAAAGCTTCTTTTTATCCCTCTGATTTCTCTTTTAGTAAGTGTTGCTTACATTACTCATGTCCTTACGTATTGGGGATCTTACGGTATTAAATGTGTTGATTTGGAATGCTTTTGTACAAAGTTATATTGAAAAAACCGTCTCGTCCTTAATTTTTGCACACCAGTGTATTGTGTCGCGTGCCATCAATGGCACGTGCTACTGGTTCGCCCTCCCTGCCCTAGGATAAACAAGTTACTCCAAAAAAAAAAAGAATGAGTGTTGCAATAGCATATTACCACAACATAACTTTTCTTTAAAAGATAATTCCAGGAAAATATTCCTTTGCTCCTGCCTTTGAAAATATTAAAGCAGGCATAAGCCCCACAGAGAAATCAATCATATTCCAAGTACATCGTCTTCAATGTCTGTAGTCACCGCATCAATTCAAACCCATCTGCTTCTTCCCATGTCTTTAGTAATTTCTAATACATCATGTGAATGAGCTGACTATTCCCAATTCTACTACTACTACTACTTCCATAGTCAATAGTCTAAATGCCAGGAATGGATCGAGACAGCGCTTTTGCACCCTGATAGTTTTTTAATACAATGCTAGCGCCATCTGTTATATAATACGGAAACTAAAATAATTAAATAGTCCTATACTATTTTTGTATTTCTGTATTAGTCGAATGATTTTTGCTGAAGTTCTTATCGCATTTTATTTACATTTTGGATAATTTTTACTTTTGATTTCTTGTTATTTTTTGCTTTATTTTATTAATTGTTTCATTATCTTTCTTGTTATACCTAATGAAAAGTGTTGCAATATCTATTTTTATAGACAAGCGAGACAAATGTTTCGATATAATTTTATTTTTTCAATTACATGAAAAACTAATTGTCAATTATTTTTGAAAATGTTACTTTTTATTTTTTTTAAAATGCTAATTTCTTAAAAAATTTTAGTCCCTTAAAGTTATTTACGTTTCTTAGATTATTGCAAGGAAAAGTTAGTATGGATTTGAAAATCTATTCCCTTGTTGATTTTTAATAATTTTTCTAAAAAAACCTGAAAAAAAACACATTTTTTTGAGATTTCAGCTTTAAATCCATACCTAATTTTATAGAACATACGTTTGGGAGTATATACAAAAATTTTCACTGCTCTGTGATGAACAGAAAAAAAGTCTTAGGGATTAGAACTTTTATACCTTCAAAACTGAAATTCTGAGAAAAATGCATTTAAAATTTGTTAAGGCATATAAAACTAAACTTACAATGCCGGTAATTTTTTAATATGTTATTTTCCAATGTATGTTCTACATTAAAATACTATTTTAATTTTACATGACTGAAAATAATTATTTCAATTCGACATAAGATTTTGCAAAATATTGATAGCATTTGTTACCAGAAGATTACTCAGCTTAATCATTTAATTATTGGCATAAATATGCAATTAAAATATGATATCCTGGTGATTATATTTGATTTCAATATATTGTAACGTGTGTGTTAAAAAAAATAGCTCAAATGTTGTCTTAATATAATATTAATACATGTACATTATATTATATTGAGAAAGTTATTCTTGAAAGGTACTTTCAAAAAACTACTTGATAAGTTGACATATTACTTAATTCTTTTGAAAAAAGAATAGAATTTAATTCCAGTTGAATTAATTTACATGTTATATAAAAATTTAGGTTATTTTTCTAATATTTTATGCTTAAATTTTTTAACGCAAAGCAAAAGTATAGATATTTTAATGAAATTACAAAATCCAATATATTTGGCTTTTTTAGTCATACTTATTTTTAATACAATAAATTATTTTTCATTTTCTAAATTGATTGCAGATTAAACCGAGGTTTGGAAGATAATCATGAGATATATACACAAAAATAAATAATATTTTGGACAACAGATGGCGCTAGCATTGTATTCAAAAAAATCAGGGTGCAAAGGCGCTGTCTAGATCCACTCCTTAAATGCCTCCGTTTCATCTTTGTCAATTGAACCACGCCTATTTCCTTCCACTTCTGGTCTGTGAACTGGAATCCAGTCATCTGTCTCTCTACTTGATACTACAGCTACCACATCCAAAAGTCAACCTTCTGTTGCACTTAAAGCTACAAACATTTTTAAACACAATCCAAAAAAAAAAGATGAAAGTGCCCAAAAGAACAAAAGCTTGATATTGAAATTAAAATACACCCCATAAGCCGAAGAAAAGTTTCGCTCATTACACCTCATAAGACGAAAATGTGATTCTCTACGATGTAGACGAAGCTCTAGCGGATGATCAAAGACTGGCTTCTTACATTTCATGACACCCGCCAGAAATCGGAAGAAATAATTCAAATTTGATGTTTTGAAATATCACAAAGTACGAAATTGATTTCGGAAAAAATCCCCTCCAAATTTATTTGCATTCTTACGTCCATTAAATGCCTTACATTAAATATAATTTCTTATAGAATTACTTTAATAATATTATATATTTTTTATTATATTTTATTAATTACTTCAGTTGCTATGCGAGAATCATGAAAACTTTTGAATTTTTTTTCAAATGAAAATTTTTTGAATTACACATTTTAAACATAATCTGTGACTTAATCACATTAGCTTTGATTTAGAATCAGTTTTCAAAAATTTTAGTACTTTTTACATCAGTGTTTGACACGGATTAGCCTAATTTGGCTCTTGTACCATGAAATCAAACAGTCATTTAATCACATAGAAATCAATCATAAATCTAATGAAATTCAAATTCTGTGTTTAATATTGAAATTGATATAAATCCATTGGCGAATAGAAAATTGTGGGGGAGAGGCTGAGGCCCTTAGAATTTTGTATCATTAAAACACCTGTTGTGATCATGGTCGCCTCCTCATGTTGGTTGAAGTGAAGATCCCACTCATTATTAGGATCCTTGAGGGATCCGAACGCAGCATGAGTGGAGAAATCAATGAATCAAATTCGAAATTATTACATGCAAGAAATATGAGCAACTCACTTTTATTAATCCAACACTAGAAATAACTACGTGATATGCAGACAAAGAAAGACAAAGGATATGAATAAATTTTGTACTCTTCTGAACGAAATGCAACCCCTCGGTCTTGACAATTCAAAAACTGCCGCAATCTTGAATTTCAAAAGTTGATACGACAGTGGTACTTTGACACGGATCAATGTAGCAATATCGTCGACTGCCCTATAGAGTCATCTCTATCTCCTATAACTCACTAACTATTTATATGTTATTCGGTAGTGACGTTCAGTTGTATTGAGGCATTGTTCTACCCTTAAGTGCTAATTTGGCTCTGAGGCCAAAGTCAAGGAGGATAGACCAAGCGAATAGCTCACACACATTTTGTTACACTCTTTACCGAAGTGTTCGCAACTTTTCCCTTAATTTTTTATCGAAAATTCACATATGAGGTGCTTAAGTAAAATGAGGGGACTCTAGGTGATATTTTAATGACTTGATAATGGTGATATATAATTATAGAAAATAGCATCATATGTATAATATACTATTCATTTTTTGGGGGATGTGATTAATCTACAATTATATAAGGGGGTGACCCATAATAATAAAGGGACACGCGGGGAAGGGGTTCTTAACTAATTAATTAAAACACGTTCATTAGACAAAACAAATATTTACATTTAAAACTAGAGAAGTAACATTTAGATTAGTGAGTGAGTGATTGATTTTGGGGTTTATTGGCGCAAGAGCCGATTTCGGCTATACTGCGCCAAACATTTGTCTTAATATCTGTGGTCTAGACGGGAAGAGAAAGAAAGAATGAATTGAATGACAAGACGGAGGGTCGAAAATAGAGAAGGATCACTAGGGTACCCCGGGTTCGTGAAGCCCGTGTTTACCAAAGACAGTAAACCCCGTGGAAAAAGGAAAAGATCACTAGGGCACCTCGGGATTGTGACACCCGTACTCACCTAAAGAAGGTGAGCCCCCTGAGGGGCATTTAGATTAGAATTGAAAGGGATCGGAGGGCAGGCTCTTATGTCCTTACAGTTCTAAGGCTTGTCCATTACTGAAGATTGTTCTATCCACTAGAAGGAGTGAAAGTCTTTCTACAGTTAATATGGGAGGGATCTAAAGAAAGGGTGGTTACACAATTACTTTTAACAATAACATGGATTGCAGAAACAAACACAGAACACTAAAAAAAAAAATCACTTGAAGTGCTTCTTACTCAAAGTGCTCAAATTCTTGTGTTGTAATAAACCTGTTTCTCTTCAAGGCAAAGTACCAGATTTCTCTCGCACTACAATACTTTTAATAATTTAATGAAAACATAATGAAATAATTCGCTAAAAAATACTTTCGACTATGTCAATGCTATGAGTGGAATGACTACAAAAGGGGGGGGGGATATTGTCCAGCTTGGCAAGCCGGAAAAGCCACTCAAAAAGAAAAAGATTCAAAACAAATTGTTGCGTAGGGTTTTAAAAAATGAAGATTTCTGACTTTGATCGTAGGATTAGGAGTTGTAGACCCATAGCTCCCCCTCCCTAAATTTGCCACTGTATAAAGGAGTTTATTACGTCACACAGTTAAAACTTCTCGTTTCCCTAGTCTTTACTTGTTCAAGTATTTTGGGATAAAAATAACACTCAGTATCCAGGAACAGATTTGATTTTTATGTAAAACATATTACAAAAAATAAACTAGAAAAAAAAACAAATTAATAGTATTATTCATAATTTAATAAATTATTTGACGTAAGTAACGGGGTAAACTAAACTTTTAGTGAAACATTTGCTTAAAAACATTTCTTTTTCTTTTTTATATTCTGCAATAAATATAGAATCCCTCCCGCGTACACTTTGCGATAAATATTTGTACTCTTTTGGTTGAAAAAAATTAAATTCATTGAAAATAATATAAAACATATTTAGTGTCCAGCAGTTTTTTGTGACTATTGGAAAAGTTTCGTTAACCTTTTTAATATTAAAATAATTATTTAGGGATAAGAAAACATTTTTTTTATGTATTTTGTAGATGAAGGGTACATCGAAAAGTTTTATAAATGAATAGAAAAAGTTTCGAAAATACTAGAAAGTACAGTAAAAAAAGCTGGAAGTATTTTATAATAAATAAGTCATAAATAAGTTTCTTTAATTTATTTACATTTTTCCTCAGTAATCGTTATTGAAAAGGGCGTTCTACAAATGAATTCAAGGAATGTTTGTGTGTGAGATTCAAATTTTGAACCCTATGATGATATTCAAAATGCTGAAGATGGATGAAATGCGCTGCTTTAAATTAGATCTTTCAAGCTCCCATTTAATGATCGTTTTTGAGACCGTGAGCATATATTAATATGTATGGTGTTTTACTTCCCTCTCAAATCTATACTAACTTTATTTATCTGAATAGAATGAAACTCATCCAAAAAATAATGAAGAACGAAAATGATAATGAATGACCAGAAAATAATGAGCCTTTCTAGAGAATTATTCAGCCTATGGCAATAAAGTTCGGTGAATAGTCCTGTAACATTACGTAGATGAAATATTAACGAAAGTTACCTTACTGTCCTTTGAAATCGTGACCTCTCATAACTATGCACCACTGAGATCTGCTATACATGTTCTGGAAACTATGTAAAAAGTTTTCTTTTGAGATGGAGTTCAAAAGCCTCGTCACGTTTCGTTGGATGTTAGAAAAATCGTCAATTATCTTTCCTTTCAAAGCGAGTTTGAGTCGTGGGGATAAGAAGAAGTCTGGAGGATTGAGATCTGCCGAGAATGGTGGATGTTCAATTTACACCACCCCCTTTTTTTCTCAGGAACTGTTTGTCGATATTGGCTGTGTGAGGGCGAGCATTGTCGTGAACAAAAAACCATGAACCTTGTGCGTACTGGGGTCGTACCCTGCGTAGACGTTTCATGAAACGGATCAAAATTTCAATGAACGTTGCAGCATTCCTCGTCCAGCTATCATGCACACAGTTAATCGACTATCTTTCGGGATTAATTTACTCACTTTCTTAATGTTTTCGTCATTGGCGGTCTTTCGCTACGAGGGTTGTCAGAAACACTTTTCCGACCTTCTCGAAAACGGGTGAACCACTCGTACACACTTCATGGACAGTGCATGATCTTCATAAACAAGTAACAGCATCCCATAAGTTTCTGTCGGTGTCTTGTCAAGCTTAAAACAAAACTTTAAATTGATTTTTTGTTCGTTATTTTCTTGTTCTCAGTTAAGATAATCATAAAACAAATAAATAACAAATCTTTATAAAACAAATCTTTTACTGAACACAAACTACGCTCAACTTAACAATGGTGGGGGCAGATGGTGAACACCTGCCACTATGCATGTGCAACGTTTTGTTTTGCCAGTGTTACCATATCGGACATTCTGACTTTTTTCACCTACCTTTAATGTCAGAGGTTGTATATTTCCTCTAACTTTAGGAAATATATTTTCATTTTGACTATTAGTTTGTAAATTTTCGGATTCTTTAAGAAAATATTTGTTTCAATACAATAAGATTACAATACAATACTAAAATACAATAAGATTAATATAAATGAAGTAGATGACATATTTTTATTCATGCTTTTCACCAATAATAGACATTTGAAATTTTTCAACGTCATTAGGCAACATAAGTTAAAGACAAAAATGTGTGTTGCCATTTTATTTTTATTACCTTTTACCAATTTTTTTTTTATTAAAAGCTTTTATTTAACTTACAATGTATGTATGTATGTATGTATGTATGTATGTATGTAATTTGTTCGGGTGGAAACTTGCAACTCAATTTTGAAGCTGATATCTTCCTCCCATTGAGCTGAAATTTTGTATACACGTTTAGTTTGGATGACAATGCATGTTTTGACCATTTATATTCCGATATTGCAATTAATTAAAAAGATATTAATTAAAAACGTTAAACTAGTTTTGGGCGCCAACTTGGATATATCTGCATTGTTGTAATAATTTTATTGTTACAACAATGACAAAAGTTGGCGTCGAAAATCGGTTTTCAGCCAAACTGGAATTTCATAACGTTGCGCTATTGACAGTATTAATTAACTTTGTCTAAAAAATAATTACATTTCTACAACGTAAAAACAATCTAATTTCTACAACGTATGCAATTTTTTTTTACAAATTTCTATCTATTTCCTTGGATTTAAATTCAAAACAAAAAAAGTAGAGCTATTTTTCAAGTAGATTGGTACATTGTATACCTTTCTCAACGCTGCCAAGTTAAACTGAGATGGAGTATTGAAGAAATTCTTTAAATAATTTATCTAACTTTAATCTATGAAACTCAGACAAAAAATAATTACAGAATCGGAAAGATCATTTTTTTAATGTATCTTACCCATCAAAAAGGAATCCGCTAGGAAAACAATAAGAGAAAAATATTATCTAGAAATGCAATATATTTTCGATTAAAAAAAATAATTTTACAATAAAATAAAGTAATTTTTTAAAGAAATTTTCTAATTTTAAGCCTACGAGAAATTTAAATATACCTCATTTTATCACCAGTAATCTAAACACACACTACGACACATGTGTCCTTAAATTTAATTACAAATAGAATCTGTTAATTTTATTTGAATTTAATTATTGATTTTTTCAAAATCAAGTTTCTAAAGATGATCTGAGCAATTAAAAAAAAAATAGATTCTTACGTAGAAGATATTCAATGTGCAGCAAAAAATTATCATTATTTGATAAAACTTTCTTTTTTGATTACAAAATGCGTTTTTAGTCTTAAGCATTTTATTGATTAATACAAATATTTAAATGCCTTTTGAAGTTTTTAATAAACAATTAAAATTTTCTTCTAATATGTTAGAGAAATATATCCCTTATCTTCAAAATATTTCAAATAAATAATATATTCTTTAAGTTTTTCAAAAATAGTCAAAATTTTAATTAAACATTTAATAACTTTGTCATTTATGAAGATAATCTCACTAAACCTTTTTTTTCGTGTGTAGAACAATGTTAGCCAAAATCTGCACGAAGATTGAAAAAATTGCTTAAAAATTACGGATTTAAAAAAATTGTGTTTTTAGTCTAATACCATTTTGCGAGAATTAATTCAGCTAAACCAGGGATGGCGAACCAGCGTTCACTGAGTTGAACAGGCTGAGAAACCTGTCCAGCGATAACTAAAAAGTAAAAAATAAATTAAATGTAAAAAAAATTTTTTAAGAACAAGCTTTTATTTAAACGCGCTGAAAAAAAAAAAACTTTTCCTTTAAAACTTTTTTTACTATCAACTTATAACGTCATTACACAATTTATATGATATAAAAGCTTGTCGCGAGATTTACCTGTGTAGATAAACAAGTAAAATAAATAACTTGACCTGATTGATTTTGGTTTTTAAAAATTCAAACTAAGTAAATATGAGTACTTAAATATTGCGACAAGCTTTTATATCATATAAATTGTGTAATGACGTTATAAGTTGATAGTAAAAAAAGTTTTAAAGGAAAAGTTTTTTTTTTTCAGCGCGTTTAAATAAAAGCTTGTTCTTAAAAAAGTTTTTTTACATTTAATTTATTATTAATCATTTCACTATGACCAAACGACTTCTCTATTGAATTAGGTTCTCTTTCTCTTTTTCCAATTAATTTTAATAATAATCTTGGAATGGATAATTTTACAAATATATATTTACTACTTACAAATATTACACTATATTTATATCCTCCCAGTAAAGCGATCTAAAAAATGTAGGTTTTTATATGCCTACTTTTATCTTTCGGACTTCGGAAAACTGCTTTTAATAAAATACGAGGATAAGCTTTAAGAACCAGAAGAAATATTTTGAAACACGTTATCAATTGCACAGTGAATAAACTAATTCATAAAATAATTTTGTGCCTCTTTACCTTCGGATGCACAATAAGTACGATCAAAAACAATGCAGTAATATCTGTTTGAAAAAATTTCAAGAAAACTTTCAAAATCGACATTTATATTTAAATAGTCAGGATAACTTGCTGATGATAACGTTAAAAAGAGTTAAAATGGGTTTCATTTAAATTTATAATTATTTGAAACTGATAGTTAAAACTAGTTTCTAAAATAACCGCACATCCGAGACTTCCTCTAATTTTTGTGAAAAATTCCGATTATACTTATCTTTAGAATATTGCTATAAAATTAAAATTTTTACCTGTTCTGTGAGACATGTTGCAGCTAGATATGGACAGATGTGGCTGAAAAATTTGGCGAGTCTTTCAGCCGAAAGTATACTGAAGAAATGACTCCGAACTAGTGGCGTAAAAAAAAGGCGAATACTGCTTTTTTTTTTTTTTTTTTACTCAAAAAACTCGCGAAATCAATTAAGCGAAAAACAAAGAGAACGTTACGCAATTCATCGATATTAAGATGAAATCGACGAAATTGAGCATTTCTTAGAAGTTCAAAGTGCCAATCCGGGAAAAGTTTAACATATCCAAAAAAAAGCAGAAGATTGAATTAAATAGTTTGTTGTATAATAAGAAAGCTGTATATACAATACAACTAGCGTTTTATTATGAATTTCAATTTTAATTTGTTGATTTTGACAGAAATAAATGAGGTTTAAATTAAGCGAAAGGAAAAAAAAATTAGAGGATTTAAGAATGGTTGATTTTCCTAAGAATATTAAAGTGATTGCACAATCTTTTGAAACTCACAAATACAGAAGATTAAAATAAAAAAAAAACAAGAAATATAAAAAAGAAAAAAAATCAATTTCTACTTAGAGCAACGAAGAAAAATTTTATTTTAGTTGCTTTTTATTCAATAATTACAATTAATATAAATATGTATATTCATACAACAGAATCTCAATATTAAGTAACAAAACACCTTTTAAATTAAATTAAATACTTTTTAACCGTATTAAATTCGTATATATATAATTACCTTTTTTTAATAAAAATTGAATATAAAAGGAAAGAATTTATCTTAAAACCAGTGTAAGAGGAATGCTGACGTCTATAACTAGCATATGATTATTCAGTTTAAGTTAAACCTTCATCGCAAATTTAACAAAAGCTGCTTTATACAATCTTGCTTCCATCTAGAGGAACAATGCCGACTAAAATGTTTCTCTTAAACTATAATTCATCAATTCAATTTAATTAATAAATTAATATTTGAAAAAACGCCTGCTGAGTGTCGTGGTTGGTTTGTCGTTGGTCTTCTGCATCCAAGAGTGCGGGTTCGACCCCGGCCCAAGTTGGTGGATTTTTATGATGCGAAAAATCGACAGCTTCCATGTCGTATGATTATATGGCATGTAAAAGTTCTCCAGAGTGTCTGTTTGGCTTGGTTGCTCTCGGCAAAATTAAATCCAAGAAAAGGTTCCCATCGTCAGAACTTAGGGGCCTCCCTCTAGAGAGGAAACTGGGCGTCAAAATTACCTCGGTGATTGGTATCCGCCTCTATGGTGCCGCACTAAAAAAAAGAGATACTAGCTTCCGGAGAATGCACTGGGTCTGCAATAGTAAAACACCAATCCGCAGCCTATTAAAAATAAAAAAATATTTGAAAAAACTGTATTAACATCAAGTGTCCACTATAAGTTTAAAAAAATGCATTATTTGAACTTGAGTGGATGAATAAAATATTTTTTTACGATTGAAAATTTGAACAAGATATATAAATATATACAGGGAGAATGTGAACTAATTTAAAAAAGAAACAAAATTGAAAAGGAAACAAATTTTTTCACAATTTCACAAAAGTTTTCGAAATATCTATAATTTTTATCAAACTTTTACAGTTTAGTGTCTGATATATTCAAGCATTCATTAATTACGATTGCTAAAAGAAAATTATTTATAAAAAAGTCATTTTTATAAGCAAATACTTTCCTGACAATTCCTCAAATAACTGTTTTTTCCACCTCCACTGAACTCTCGAAATCATCTGTTGCTAAAATTAATTTTGAAAAAATGAAAATATTTTGGATACAGTCATTAATCATGACATCATTTTGCCTTTAAATTTATTGCGTTTAACTCTTTGAAAAGTCCGATTAATTTCCCATAAAATTAAAACATAAGTCTAAAAGTACTTATAACAGAAATTGTTATTAGTATTTTTATAAAAATATTAGTGATAAATTTTGTTACATTATAATAATCCGTTTCCTTCATGTGCAATATTTCGAAATTGTACATTTGAAATATCATTTAAAAAAACTGCTAATCAATGTCAACAGCTTGCGACTTTGGTGATCAATTTGGCGACATTGGCGACCATGTTGGCGAGTTCGGGACCCTCTGGATTCTTCTAGAAATTCGTAGAGAAATCCACTAATTTCACGATCTATGACGCGAGCGCATCTTTCTCGAAGTTTCGGCCCCGGCTATAAATAGAGCAATACTCACTACAACAGTCAGTCTGGTTTTGATTAGTAAACTTGCCTTGACCGTGAGAACTAGCGATTAGCTCGACTGTTCAATATTACGAGCGGTGCTTGTGGATAATCTCTTACGTACGTGTATGTTAGACACTGATAATTGTGTCTGAGTTTGTTGAAGTGTGAAATCCTTCTGATATTTAGTCTACGAATTTGGCTGTTGGATCCTGTATTTTTAAGGATTGACTTACGACTCATTGCTCTTAAAGAATTGCCTTGTTGTTTGCGACTGATTTTGCATAAAATCTGTCGTGCCCCAGTCCTATCTTGGACTGGGTTCACATTGCCCGGTGTGGAAGGAAACATATCATCACCAACAAAAGCCATAACAATAATTATTTATTGAAAACAGACAAACACAATTAACAAGCACAAGTTCAATCTATAAGTGGAAACCCTGGAGTGATTTTTTAATATCTAGATTAATCCTGATACTCAACCCTAATACTCAAATCTAGCATTCAAATCTAATATTCCCGTCTAAGTAATCTCAGCTACCAAAATTGACAAGGAGACGAACTCTTGCTAACCTCAGGTCGGTACTTAATTTGATTCCTTTAATGATTAATCTAATACTTTGCTATAATACTATCAAATACGCGCAAAGCTCGTTGAAGTGATCCGTAGACGATACGTACATTTAGTTTTACCTTCTCTCTCTCCCTCTAACATTTACGAAATCTAGACTTTATACAGTCAAATTAATTAGCATATAACTATATCGTGTTTTTCCCGAAGAGGCTGTGAAATAGAATAAATGCTGGCCCCAAAGTTACCCAAGAGGATTAGTTTGGAAATTAACGCGGATAGACCCGTCACAAATCCTCGAACCCCGATCAACGTAACAATATTGATATCACCAGGAAAAATTGACTATGAAAAAATGCAATCCGGACTTCTGCTATGTTTTCAGAAGAGAATAACCTCTATTGTGCAGGACTTGGGTCTATTCTATCTAAAAAGAGAGAGAAATATGGTGATCTTTGAATTCTGTGGGATAGCCGTAGTTCTCTTTTACACCTTAACAATTGATTTCTTGTTGGCGAAGGAAACATTTCTCCATCCTACACAAACTAAAACTTATATTTCTGCCTCAAATATCTATTTTCAGTGGATCACATCTCATGCCGACCTCAATGGCATTTGGGGAAGTGCTATAATCTTCAACCACCCTCCACTTCCGCCTTAACCTATCTGGATATTTGTTGAAAAAGTTGCAAAATTTGGTGGAATGGAGGGTAGCTCTCACTCACCATTGGTACAGGGGTAATAGACCCGGTCTAATTCTAGATCGCAAGAATAACAGAGGTTCCCAGATTACTTTTTTTATGTCTTGCCAGTACAACCTGTGCACCTGATCACCAGGCTTCTCTCGAGCACATAATTAGTTGTATGGATCTCTCTTGTAAAGATATCGAAAGATCTCTCCAGAAAATATATGGATCCCCCAACTCATTCTCGAACTTTTAAGAATCAGGGGTCTGAAGTATCTTATCTGACTTCGTCAGATTCTGGAGGACTGGCAACATCTCCTTCGTGGCGGTAGCCTAGTGGTCAAGGTAAAGGACTCGTGGCTGGCGTGTCATGAGTTCGATCCCGTACCACTGAAGACCCATCGTCTAGGGAAGCGATATACATTAAATCTGTCGAGAGCTCAAACGTCCTCCCGTGGTGTGGTGTGGTATTTATGGTATTTAGGAGAGGGGTGCTGGCTCAGGTGTCGTCCTTGTCACTTGACCATGGTTCAAAATTACGAGGTCCGTCGCCAAAAGCCCTCGTGTAGCTGAACAGTGCGACGTTAATATTCACTCATTCATTCATTCGGAGGACTGTGGCAACAACAGTTACAGACATCAACAAAAATTCGGTCCGAATTTTTGTATCATAAACTACCTTTGTACTTTCTGAATTTATCTTAAGTTTCATATATCAATCCTCATAATGACAAAAACAAATTTATAAAACGCTGCAATCAGATTATGAATTCGATAACTGAGCTGGCATCCAACATTATGATTTTGAACTACAACATATTCAATTCTAAGTGTTGCAAAGAACATTTTTAGCCACCAAGAGGCTCTAGTATTGGGGGGGGGGGATATTTCCCTCGAATAAGCCAGTGAAAAGAAATTCTTTCATTGTTATAATTTTTTTCTAAAATTAATGCTACAAATTTTGTGTAATGAATGCTTAAAATAGCGTAAAATATTTATATCTGGATGTGTAATACTTTTCTGTTGCATTTATTTTAAGCTGAAATTTGATACTCGTAAACAACGCCGTTCCTTACATTATAACGGCAATTTAATGGAAACATAACGAAATGTTGGCGATAGAGCCAAGTTGGCTTCATTTTTGGCGACCATTTCGGAGAAACATTTTTGGCGAGTTCACTACCCTATGGATTCTTCTGGAAATTACTGGTGAAATCCACAAAAAACACAATCTATGTCGCTGTAACGTCCCAGAGAACGTTGGTGTTAGGGGGTTCGAGCAAAGATCAGCTATAGAACTTTAAACATAATTTCATTACTACCTCCACTTAATCACACACTACACCAGTGTTTCTCAAACTTTCAGTATTTGCGACCCAATTTTAAATCATAATTTTCATGACGCCCCCCCCCATGTAATAACAATGTATTGAATGAAATAATAATGTAGTTTAATGTTAAAGCTGCAATAAGACCTGAATTATAAACCATATAAATTATCAGGATAAATATTAAATATTGTAAGCAATCTTGTATATAAGCCCACACACACACATGCAAGTTAGTAATTATTAAGCTTGTTCTTAACTTAGTATTGATAAATTTATCATCAAATACATATTGTGCAGTACTGATATATTTATAAGTATACTAGCTGTTACCCGCCCGCTTCGCAGGGTATTTCATGATGTTTTATAAATTTTTGCTGGTTATATATATGTATGAAATTTTGATATTTAAGTCCTGCATTAAGAATTCGATTGTATTGAAAAATATACGCCCCTTACGCCCCTCAACGCCACTTGGGGGGTCGATTTTCACGAAACGCATTTTGTGGAGTATTTCTATCTTATGAGATGAATCTGCTTACCAAATTTCAAGACTGTGCGTCTAATAGTTTAAAAAATCGGAATAATTATTTATATCTCCCCTTAACACCTCTTGGGGGTTATTTTTCCCAAAACCTATTTTGTAGTGGATATTTACTCCATGAAAGAAACATGTCTACCGATTTTCAACCAGGTTGGCCAAGTAGTTTAAAAACGAAAATATTTATCTATTACGCCCCTTAAAGCACCCCTCCCCCGCAACGCCACTTGGGGGTTACTTTCCCAAAAACCATCTTGTATCTGATCTCTACTCTATGAAAGGAATCTATTTATCAAATTTAAAGACTGTGTGTCTAATAGTTTAAAAATAGAAATAATTATCTAAAACGCCCCCGCAACGCCACTTCGGGGTCGATTTTCCCCAAATTCATTTTGTAGCGGATCTCTACTCTATGAAAGAAATCTACTTACCCAATTTCAAGATTGTACGTTGAGTAGTTTAAAAATGGAAACAATTACTTATAACGCCCCTCAACCCCCCGTAACGCCCCTTACGGTTTGAATTTCGCAAAAAATCCGTTCTTAGCTGATCTCTACTCTATGAAAGAAACATGTCTACCAAATTTCAAGTCTGTAAGTTGAATAGTTCCGGAGATATCGTGATTAGTCAGTCAGTGAGTGAGTCGCTTTTCACCTTTATATATATAGATTATATCAGTGTGAATGTGTATTTTATTTTTTATTATACCAGAATGCATTTTGTTTTGCCTCCTTTCAGTGAATTAATAAATTTATTTAAATAACCTTGTATTTTCGATATGCTAGTGCCCCCCCCCGTAAGATTATCATGCCTCCCAGGGGGCGCACCCCGCAGTTTGAAAAAAAGTGCACTACCCAATTAAAGAGAGAGAATGCACTAAACATTAAACCCGGAAGAACAATCTCTGAGGATAAATTTAACCATCATATGAATAAACGCATCTGAAATTGGGAGCTCTCTTGACTCCCTTGCTTGTATTCCCCTTAGGTAACTTGTTGAACTATAAGATCTCCAGTCGTAATATTAATCACTATTACATCTCCGCTTTCAACCATCATTCTCATTTGCGTAAATCTCGTCTTCTTCTACGAGAAAGGGTTTCAACTGAACTCACAGTCAAAAAGGTAAATTTTACTCAAGAGGATTTATGGAAAAATTGCGGATAGACCCGTTACAAAGTAAGCGGATTTTTCTAGAAAAATCCGTGTAGACTCTAAAATGGAGCCGCTCACTGAAAATGAATTGATATTGTTTTGACCGTTGAAGAATCGACTAACGATTAGTTATTATTTCGGCTGTTGAATAGAACCAGTGAGTGCTTACGAATAATATTAATTATTACGTATTTGAATTTTTAGACAGCAGTTGTGTTTGATCGCTGTAGAAAGTGTGAAGGCTCTCTTGGATTCATTTGGTGAATTTTGTTGCTGTATCCTGTATTTCTAAGGGTTGTTTTTCTGCAATGACTTTTAATCACTTCTGAAGAACTGTTTTGTTCTTTTGCATTGATAGAATAAAAACCTTGAGCTCCAATCTGCGTAAATTTATTACTGGTGGAAGTAGGCGTAACATAAACAAATTGAAAAGGGGTCATTTGATGAGTGTTGCCCATTTTATTCGTAGTTAAAGGAATAGCCGTTTCGGTGGCTAAAAACTAAATTGTAAATTGCTCTTAAGGGAACCAGAACATGCTCGGAAGTGTAAAATGCCAAAATTAAGACCCTTTGTCTATGAGACATATCTTTTAAAATTTTCAATAGAGCTCAGATATTTTACGTTCTTAATAAAGATAATTTAATTATTCTGTAGAAATACAAAAATAACTTTTTAGTTCAAAAGATTTTTTTCCCTACTTAATTTAAATAATACATAATTTTTGAGAACTCATAATACATACTTATGTTTAGGTACCATTTTTTAAAAAAATATCTTTTTTTATGCAAAAAATTTTTTGCACATATATAAAACAATACACAAAAGACAGTGAACCTATTTTTTTAGTAAAAATTTAGTATAGTTTCTTTAAAAAATTATGAAACTTTGAAATTTGGAAAATTTCTATTTTTCTGCTTTTCTTATGCATAAAACCATTTTTAAAAATTTAGGCACTATTTTAATAGAAAAAAATTAGGTTCTCTATATGCAAAGGCACCTTGTATAGAAGTATAAAAAATCTGGAATCTTATAGTGCAATAGTTTTTCAAAAAAATGTACCTAAATGCAAAAAAAATATACTTTTCACACACAGAAAAAGTAAAAAACTAAGGGTCAAAAGGAGCGTGGTCATTTGTTTACATTTTTATTTTTCATATTTTAGGGCTATTTTATCAACAAACATATAAGTATTATACATTTTTAGGTTCAGAAAAATATGTGCACTATTTTTTAGAACTAAAATTGAAAAATCGATTTTTTGAAAGCATATGATGTCCTGGTTCCCTTAAATATAGATTACAACCAATTTCCAGTCGATTGTTGCCAGGGCTACAAGACAGAAATGATTGGAAAATGTAATTATTTCTTAAGCACTGTTTTAAAAAAATGCCCTGAAAATGTTTAGGAAGGAAAAAAATTTAAATATCTTAATGAAACAATTAATTTCAATAACACTTAGCATCGTTTTCAAAATATATAAAACATATTCTATTCTTGCTTGCGTATATATATTATATATCGTTGATTGTACCTGACTGGAAAAATTTCTTTTCAGTACAGAAGAGGATTGGGAGAGAAACCTCGAAAACAAGATCCAAAAATCGGTGGCTACTCGGACAGAGGCTTCCACTTGTAGTTTGAGGACAGCAGCTACAGTAAAGGACGGGTTGAGCAAAGTCGCCAATGCTTGGTACAAGACCAGCAAAGCCCTTCAGGAAGCCGTGCAGCGAGATGAAAAATCCCTTTTCAACGTTCACAATCATCTTCGAACGGTTAGTTTCTGTCGTTGAGCGAGTATGTGATTTCTGCTTTACACTTATCGCCAGCGAGGTTTATCCCACTAGGTGTCAAAGTATTTTGCATTCTTTATCCTTTATGATCAAAACGCAGACATTGTAGATTTGATTTAATCTCTGTTTTCTTACTGACATGCATTTTGAAGCAATACTAAGGTTATTAGCGATCGACCTCTTAATTCTGAGCCGTAATCAAGTAACGAGGAGGACACTTTGGCCGGCACCCTACTTTCAAACTTTCCTACCATACCATCGTTACAGTCCTAATAAACAGTTAATATTTCTTTCGAGTTCATATACACACATCGGAAAAACTGATGGAATCACTTAAGTTTCCTATCCACCAGTGCGAGACGTGGTAGCCTTGGGGTTACAATCACGGGTTTGATTCCTGGTGCCAATAAAGACCTGCCGTGTAGAGTAAGTCGATGCAATTAAATCTGTCGAGGGTTGTGGTGAACTGGACACGAAAACACACAGTCAGGCTGGAGAGATATACTTAAGCTTTCATAACAAAAACATGTTAAACTGCCGTCTTACATAACACGTCGTTTCTCTCACTTACCACGCACGACTCTCCGAAAAATCGGTCTGCTCCTCTGCTTGCTGTATCCCAGTCTCACATGGCTTCGAAAGGGAGTTCTCCTGAGCATGTCTTTTTGAGCAATCTATCTGGAAACGCAGAGGGAATGGGTTTTAGGAAACCCCTTACAATGTAAGACAGTCACTATGGGCTTTTCATCCCTGACAACATCAACTGTTTTTTTTTCGTAATGACTTTCGCTACAAGTTCAATGTCATCCCGTGGGGTTGGTGTGGTAGTTAGGAGAATGGGTGCCAGCTCAGGTGCCGTCCTCGTCACTTGACCAGGGTTCAAAATAACGAGGTCTGTCGTTAATAGCCCTTGTGTTTCTTTACAGGGCTACGTTAATGTTCTCTCTCTCTCTCTCTCTCAAACCTAGACTGCTGCGTTTGTTTGAATGCAATAAAAAAGAGCTATAATAAATTATATAAAAATATCTGGCAAATCAAACTTTTTCACTAATCTTTAAATATATTCTTCAATTTTTTTTTCATTATTTCTCGCTCTATGTCTCATTTGAATATATGGAATAGTTTAGATATGAAAAGAAGCAGTACTGTCATAGAATTAACATAAGATTCATAATTTTAATCAATTGTTATACTTAAGCCTAAAATTTCTAAACACAAACTTCTAAAAGGAATGAGTACGAGCATTAAAAATACAAAGAAACGTTGTGAGATTCCTTATTGTGGCATACCTTAAAGATTAAGTAATGATGATTAGAGTTGTATTTTTGTAATGATGTATACTATACGTTTTAAACCATTATGAAAAATGAGTTAAAAACACATTAAAAACTTTACATTAGATTTTTGTGTTTCCAACATTTAAAGAAATATAACCAATGTAGTATTTTTAATTCTTTAAAATATTATTTCACTCGCTTGATGTATTTCCTTGAAACAATCTATTTTAGAAACGCTATGTTTTGTTTTGCAATTCCTTAATGTCAAGTTTGATTTATTACATAAAATAATCTGAATAAAAAATTTAAACAAAAAAAGGAAAAGAAATTGCATAAAGGAAAAGAAATATTACATTTGTGAATGAAATAGAAATTAGTGCAACCAACATTAAAAGTGAAAAAAAAAAAGAACTTGCTTAACGTGACTAGTATTTGCTGTTATTTTTTGCACAAGATATTTATTTCCAATTTCAGTTAAAAGACTGGTAAATATTTGACTGTTAACTAAGCTAACTGGGATTTTAAATTATTTTTATTTTAATTTCTTGAAATATTAAAAATTTAGACTTTTTCCATATTTGTAGAACTGTTGCAAAACTTTGATATTTATATTAAGATTTGATTTTATGTAACATATAAATAATATATACCCTATTTATTCAATTTCAAACCACCATCAATTCTAAGTCACACCCCAAATTCTCAACAAATTTTTGGATAAACTGAAAAATGGTGTAAAATGGTCTATCGATATCCAATTTTACGACATTGAAATGGATTTAAAACGAGAACTAATAAGAAGGGGTATTGTAAACTTTTAAAAACATACATGAACCTATAATTGTCCCATCCGACGAATTTTTGTTCCCTTCGATTCCAAGCCGCACGCGATTTTCAGTAGCATTAACACTGAAAAAAGTGCGGTTTAGATTCGAGTAAGTACGGTACGTCACTGAGTGGCCAAATTTTTATGTCGACCCCTTTAATACAATGTTGGACCTCCTTTTGCCTTTAATACTGAATGGATTTTTCTTGGCATGGATTCTATGAGATGTTGATAGGCAGTATGAGGAAACGGAGACCATATCCGATGAATTGCACTTTCCAATGACTAGATTTGATGATACTCAATCTAGCTGGCTAAAGCTGCATTCGATCTCATCCCACCGATTCTAAAATTGAACTGAGATCTATTGATTGTGCGGACCACCTCGGCAAGGTAAAGTTTCTGTCATTCTCTTCGAACCACCTACGGATAATGCCATTTGAGTTTCAAAGAGCATTGTTCTGCTGAAAGTATTCATTTCTGGCAAGGTACTTTAGTAATATAAAGGATGTACTAGATCTGAGATAACACTTAAATTGCCTTGGTCATTCGGACGTTCTTCCACACTAATCAAATAACTCATTCAATGCCAAGAAAATATCCTTCCAAACCATAATACTGCCTCCACCAGTTTAGAGAGTTGCGGCAATGTCCATACTTTCGTTCTGTTTTCTCCATATTCGCACCCTGCCATCAGCATGGTTTCATTGAAAAGGTGATTTATTGGACCACTTGACTCTTTTTTTCAGTCTTCTACTGTCAAATCTTTGTGCTCCTTTGTGAACTGAAGACGTCTGTTCTTGTTTAACGTGAAGACTAGAGGTTTTTGAATAGCTCGTCGACTACCTAACTTATATGATGCAATGAGAGGTGAACAATTTGTTCAGAGACGTTCGTAGCTGTTCCTTGATTCGCAGATTCCCCACAATTTAACATACTGTTACTTTTTAAATGGAGTCTGAACAATTTTTGCTATTCCCCTTTCCGAGCGAACATTCAGTAGCCTGATAAGTTTGACATTGAGACCCGGTTCTCTGCTTAGTAATCCACTCTCTGAAAAAATGTTAATATCTGCTTCTATCGAATACTTAACAATTGTAGCCGTTTAGCAGATACTAGTTCCGACACTTCTGGAGCCTACAATCATCCCATGTTTTAAACTCAATTAAATCACGTTTTTTTCTCCCATTTCTTCTCAAGCAAAGTAATGCAATTGATACTTCACTATTCCTGCATTCCTTTTTAATAGTTATCTTGCCCTCTAGAGGCAACAATGGGAAGCTATGGCCGATATCCGTATCAGTGTCAAGTGGTCATAATAGCTTAGCCTTTCAGAATATATGTATGTATGTACACATTTCATATTACACAGTTCAATAAATTCAGATTTTTAACAAGTTTTTTGAGTTTGTTATGTGAGATTATATTTTTACTTGCAAAAATATTAACTAATGAGCTAATTAAGTAAATTTTAATAAGTTAATTAATAACAATCCCCACCCTCTTTAAGCACTACTTATATTCTTTATTTTGTTTCAATTACTTCATGTAGAATGTTATTTAAATGAATAAATTTCAATTTTAATGGAGGGAGTAAATAATACTTAAATAGATTTGGGATTACAACGCTCTCATTGCTTTGAAGCCTCCTACTCCCAGTTGAAGAGTATCTGAAGTGTATTATAATAGCAAGAATAGAGAAAAAAAAGCAGTGCCCTCGTCAAATTTCAAGGACATTGAAGTAACTTAAATGTTGAATTTAAAATTGCACCGTGAATTTATTTCTTCAAATAATTGCTTCTGCTTGGACTCCTGGTACGTCATAAATCAACAAGTTCCTTTGAACATTTTGTTGCAAGAAAAACATTTTTTTCTTTCATGTACGACGGATGCTCCGAAAGCAAATTTCATCATTTTTTTTTTCACTCTAAACTTGATTGCCAAAAAAATATACCATGACACCATGAACTTCCCTTCTTGCACTATTTTTCAACACAATCACTACCGACATTTTCCGCTGCATGCAGTCAATTTGAAAAAACCATTCTGGTAAAACTTGGTGCCCTACGATGCAAGGAATTGTTGAACATCCCTCTCCATCTCAGCACTAATTTGCAAGAACTTTTCTTCAGTGGATGCTTCCCCGTCATTGAGATACTTCGTGTTCTATACTCTAGCAGTGTTGTTCTCATTTGTGGACCCAGAGGGGCACCCATTTCGACCTTCATCTACCACAGTCTGCATATCTCTTCTGAACATGCAACACCAGCAACTAGCTATTTGACGACACATGACCTCTTCAGCCTGCACGGTCCGTAGACGTTCATGGATGAAGGACACACTAGTCCAACGTGCCCATTCATACCGGATAACAGAACACACTTTCATTGGCGACCACGTTATCAGAACACTTGTGCCTGTAATCGTGATTTGCACTTGAATAACTCAGAGCACGCCAATCTGCTGCTGCTCTCTTTTATTCGACGTTCTACGCATGCATCATTTCTCTTAAGCTGACTCTTCTTCCGTTGTTGAACCAGCGTAAAATGTGATTTGTTATGGCTGCTGTTTTTTCACGTGGTGTACCTTCTTCTCTTTAAAAAAAAAGGTGAATCTGTTTTATCAAATTATCCTTTGATTCTGTTCCAATGGTCTGTATTGATTTGTTAATATCCACACAAGTGGTATTATGAACATTTTTTTAATTGATCACCGTCTCATTTCTTTAATTGTTTTACCTGACGTATGAAATCAAATTTCTAGTAATTTATTTCGATAATTCTACTCTAATATTGTTTATTATTATTATTATTTCTATTATTATTATTTCTTGTGTTGCAACAAAGTGTACACATTTTTCTCCCACGTTTCCCGTATCTCTCAGAATATTAATTTTTCCCAGACAAGGAAGCTTTGATTCTTACTGTTAAATAGCATTATTATTGTGTGTGTTGATCCACTGATTAACACCAAGTGATTTAGGATTCCATTGAAAAAGGCGTTCGCTCTACTTGATTGTATTGAGCAAACCTCAAATTAAGAGCGCTTTAATTTCTCTCGATGATTTTCTTTTACTATGAGAAGGAATTTTAAAGTAATGCTAATACAGAGTATTCTTAAATATTCTTGACTGTAAAACATTTAACATGTCCATAACTTTACTTACTTTTCAAATTATACACATACAACTTAATACTTACTTTCAATTCCGATTATTTGTGTGTGTTTTCTAGTTAGTATTCGTTTATTTATTGTATTTTTGTAAGTATGGATTACTTAAGAAAAATTAGGGTCTCTAAAAGAATTCTCCCAAACATTCTTGGGGAGTTCTGCCAATATTTATATTATATTTAGTTGGCACACACACACAGTTTGGTTTATTTGAAAACTAAATGCAATCACTGTTCATTCCTAAGTTATTTAATCTTTTATTTAAAAAAATTTGAATGCATATAAAATAATGGATTTGAATAAAAGATTCATATACATTAATTTAAATTTTTCATCACTGACATTTCAATTTTCTTGGAATAACCGGAGCCATGATTTTTTTAAAAACATTTAATATCTCTCATTAACATCTTAAATTTTGCAAACTTTAGTAGTTAAAAAGGAAACTGAATATTCGCCGAAACAAAATGAGCAATATAACATATTAGAAGTTCTCAATTCAATACATAATTTAGAGTTTCTTCTTTATTAACTGTCTACTTCGTTCAAACAACCCAAATTGTTTTTGTAAACATTTCTTTTGCAAGTAGGTTGTTAAATTCCTGTCTTGAATTTTCCCCAATATTCCTACTTACACCTTAATGCTCGAATTCTTTCATTTCGCAATGTAGTAATGAAAGTAAAATTTGTTACGAGCTTGTATATCAATAAGTTTTGATATTACTTTCCATTTAAAACTTTGCAATTTTTTTTTAAAACACCAATGCCCATTTATAGCAATCAAGCAAATTTACGATCCGACAAAATATATGTACATTAATCATTTATGTTAGAAGATGGGAAGGAAATCTTTATTTTGCCCTATGATTTATTACAGTGGCATCATTAAGCCTTTGACGAATTTTCTAAACGAATTTTTTCTTGACTAAATTTTCATCTAGGTTTACGAACCGCTAATTGATGCTTTTTATTTCTTTCTGATAGTGAAATTTTTTCCATTATTGCAATATTAAAAAAAAAATCGAAAATTTTTATTATTATTGCTTTGATATTGAAAACAACATTGGGATGAAAAATGTTAATTCTATACATGTGTGCATAAATCTCTTTTATTAGCAAGCAATCAATTATATGTACTACTCTGTACTATTTCTTTTCAAGGTTTTTAAGCAATACCCCAATGTGGACCGAAAATATTAAAAATTAGCCGATCAACTCAACTCGAGGCCCCGCTTTTTCGGCTCGCGCACTATTTGGATTGAGGGTTGGCTTGGGTTCTCAAAAACCAGCTGCGCATACCAGTGTCTAAAATTTCCAATTCGCAGCTGGGAAAGCACATATAAGCTGGTAGACAGCTATTTCCAAGAATGTTCTAGCATTTATGCTAATGAGATATATTTAAAATTTAATTTAACAAGGCTCTTATAAGACACGGTGTTGAAGTTAGGTTTCACTTTAGGTATCGTATTCATCACTTGAGCGTGTTTTTGAACGATTTCCTATGATCATTATGCAGCTAAAAATACGGCTACTTTAAAAAAAAGTTATGAAGTTATATTGTTATTATTGTTGTTATCAGTACTAGTAATAGCATCTATCTCATATATATAACAAATAATCATTTTCAAAAAGAAACTTAATCCTTTTATATAATGTCATTTAATATTAATTTAATGTCAAAAAATGACTCTAAAATAAAATTACTCCCGAAAAATTTAGAAAAAAAAATAATAAACATTGATTTGCTGTACATACTGCATTCCAGTAACTTAAAGATATTTTTACTAAATTCTTGAAAACGGACCATTATATATATAGTAAGATGAAAAAATGTCACAATTTGACTTAAAAATTCATAAATTAATAGACATACTTTTGACAATCCTAAAAATTGTTGAAACAATTTTTAAACGCAAAAAAAAAAAAGGAATTCAAAAGGCATAAAAGCGCTTTGAATCTCGAAAAATAAATTACTTTAAAAATGACATACACACATACAGTGGAGTAGCTATCAATGGGCTAGGAGGTGCCGTGCACCGGAGCCCTCAGGCTCAGGGAGCCCTCGGACCTTTACCACCAAGCAAGCCAAATTAGCGATATTATTGAAAAGTTTCTTATTTTTAATCTTTTCATATTTGTATAAACTGTTACTCGAAAATAAACTTCTAATTCCATGAAAAATCTTACCATACTTATTATTACATCTTAAAAAACATACACAAGAAGCAATTCCTTTCCTAGTTACATTCTATTTTTAGCAATAATATGATTCATAATAAGTTAGTTTCCTGTTTCCATATTTGGCAATCTTAGCCGTTTCTGCATTACACTGATGCAATTTTGTCCCCTTATTTTTTAAAAGTAATTAGAATAGTATTGAATTTTCTTGATAATACATATTTTTTGTATCATTTCCTGTCTATCTCGGTGGACCCTTTTGTAGCTCTAGCTCCTCTGGTGGATGAATCCGATCCTCCCGAAAAAAATAAATAAGTAGCTAGGGATTCCCCAACGATTTTTTGTAGCGTAGCATTACATTTCTCCTTCTTTTTAACGTCAGTAAGTACTCCAGCACATAGGAATTGTATTAGATAAAACATAAACCTAAAATTATGGATTAAAAAAAAGAAATCCAGTGGTGCATTTAAGCGCAAACAACGCCACGAAAGAGAAGATAGAAAATTGTAGTTTTGTATCTTTAAAATATTCATATATTTTTACTTTTTTCTTTAAAAAATCCAATAAAGCTCGGGGCATAATTTTTTTTTCACTAGGGCCCTTGGATACCTAGCTACGCCACTGTACACATATGATTTTTCTTTTTTAATTTGTAATCGCGATAAAAATTTATATCCGGGTCATCGTACTCTGATAAAAATCGTACCTATTTATTTTTTTATAAAAGGTAATTTTCTGTTAAAAAAATGGTTCCAACAGGCTATATCATGTGTTTATATTTAATGTGCAAAGATTATGATCTTTAACAAAATTTCGTGGCGCCATCTCTTAAACATATTCGAAACTAATAAGGATTATCACGCTAATATTGCGTTTCTGCTTGAAAAGATCTTGAACTCATGTTTCTCCAGAACAAAACAAAAAAAAAGAGATCTTTTACGAAATAGTTGAATCAAAAAGCAACCTTCTCAAACATCGTAGAGTTTCTATAAAATGATGCTATTAGCTTTACAATAAAAATATTACATATACACAAGCAATGGGCTAAATTCATGTAAAGTGAGTGAGAGAATATTAACGTCGCACTATTCAGCTCCTCGAGGGCTTTTGGCGATGGACCTCGCAATTTCGAACCATAGTCAAGTGACGAGGACGACACCTGAGCTGGCACCCCTCTCTCAACTACCACACCAATGAGAGGACGTTTGAGCTCTCGATAGATTTAACGTGCATCGTTCTCTTATACGGCGGGTCTTCAGTGGTACGGGGCTCGAACTCAGGACACGCCAGCCAAGAGTCCGATACCTTGACCACTTGGCTACCGCGGCCACACTTAAGTCATGTAATATCTCTATTAAATGGATAATGCTGAACGCACATACACCATTCCATATCTTCTTTGTTGGTACAGATAACAGCATAATGTTTATAACATTATAAGGATGAAATTCTCAGGCTTCACATGCTACTTTTCGAAGAGTTTGTAGAAGATCAATTCGTTTTTATGGAGAATAATACTCGACCTCACAGAGCTGCATTTGTCAACGATTATCTGAAAGAAGAACGTATTCGTCATATGGAGTAGCAACTGAAGTCTCCAGATCTCAGTCCCATAGAACACTTGAGAAATGCGTTAGGAAGAGTAATTGTGTGTGTTGACAACCCACTCCAAGTACCCTTCAGGTGTTGATATTGGCTGTATTGAAAGAATAGTAATTACTTCCACAAACTTTGATCAATAGCGTTATTAACAGTATAAGAGCAAGTTCTGACGCTTTTATAGCTGTAGAAGGTAGCCGCATTTCTTGTTAGATGAACAATACAGAGCTATGACGTAACGCATCACTCTATAAGTCCCGGGCATAACATATAGATGGCGCTACCTTCTAACTTTCCTAAACCTAACCTAGTAGTACAAATGTTCAGACGACACATGTCAAAATTTCGTGATAATACTTTGTTTAGATGGAAAGTTACAGTGGTTTTAGTGAAGCAACTTTTGTTTGTTTAGAACCCGTGGATGAAATAGAATTGTGTGTTAATTAGACATGCTTTTTTATCGGGAAAAAACACTGTTAAAGCAAAACAGGGGCTTGATAAGTGTTATCCGACTCTGCTCCGTTGCCATCTGGGTGCTGGTTCCGGGGGGTGCTGGGGCTTGCCATCAGTCCGGTGTCACGAGGACAAGATCTGGGTGAGTCGGTGAGGTGCGGTGCGGTTGCACTCGCTATACAGTCGAGCAGGAAGTTAAGTCCCTTTTTTGGCGGGCCTCTAGTGCCCGGGGAATCAGTAGTGCTGGTTACTGTAAGGGTGTGGCTTGGTATCTAGGTCCTAGTATGATCAATACCTGCTCCGTTGCCAACAACGGTTAAAAGGTGGTATGCAGACTTTAAACGTGGTCGCACAGACACAAATGACGCTGAACATTCTGGTAACCCAAATTCTGCAGTTGTTCTAGGAAACATAAAAAAAAATCCATAAAATCATTTTAGCTGATTGTAAATTGAAGTTGCATGAGATAGCAGAGGATTTAAAGGTATTTAGAAGGCAGTGTGTTCACAATTTTGCAAGATCATTTGTCAATGAGAAAACTGTAATCATTGTGGGGGGGGGCAGTTTTTGCTCACTGTCGATTCAAAACAACAACGCATCGACGATGCAGAACGTTTGGAGCTTTTTAAGCGAAATTAACAGGATTTCTTACGTAGATAAGTGACAATGGATAAAACATGAATCCATTACTTCACGACTGAATCAAAAAGATCGTCAGAAGAGTGGATTTTGAGAGCAAAAACAAATCGTTCTACGAAAAAAGTATTAAAAAATTAGAAGAGCGCTAGGCTGAATGTGTCACTCTAGAAGGGAAGTATCTTGATAAATAAAGTTCAATTTTGCCTAAAAGTTGTTGTTTCATTAGTTAGACTCGGGACTTATTAAATGATGTTTTATCCTATTTCAACCAATGTCACTGTCATTTGCATATCAAACCCTACATTAAGCTCCTATACATTTTTTTAAATCATTTCCCTGCCTTACAGCATAAGATATTAGCATATCCATTTCCTATGCATTAAACCAAATTTTTATCGAAATATTTCAATATTTTTATGTTTGTAATGTTAAATTTAGGTACCAGTATAGGTTTAAAGTATATAAAATCATTGGGTTCTATGTTCTAGTTATTATTTGTGGAATAACGATTACTAATCGTTAAATTATTGAAGATACCATTTGTGAATTTTGAATACTTTTCAAGCAGCATAAGTGTTTTTTGCCAACAGAATAAGTAGCCTAATAATATACATAATTTTAACTTGTATATAATTAAGTATAATTGATGCTGTTATTTTTTATTATTGTTTAATTAATCGGGTAGAAATATTATAGTACATATTTCTGCTTTCCTTTATTATTCTTTTCAGTTCTTCTATTTGTTATGTAAAATATATTTTTCATGAGACTTGAAATATTTATCATTAAACAACGAAGTTGTTTTAACGTCAAATTGTTTATTTTCCACTTTACGTTCGATTATTAGCTAGTTTATTGACTATATCTAGTAACTTCATAGAAATACTACTTTTAGGTAAGTGTGAAATTATTTATTTGTTATACACACAACTGACTTAATCAATTATTTCGTGAAATACCTTTGTAACCAACGAATAAAACTGAATTATTCACTTCAGCGGTAACATATTTACAAAAATAAGATCAACGTCTACAATTACACAGTTCACCCTCCCCCCCCCCTTTAAACATATTATGCCATCTTTATCAAGTACGATACATCCTTTCTTAGACCTTTCTTTAATTTTTCCCTATACTTACACGAAGATTACTAGAAAGTATACAGATGGAAATTTTGGCTTAGCTTTATTCTGCAATAAGAAAAACATAAAAAGAATTCGTTATAGCACCAAACATTTTTAAAAATATCTGTAAAGTACTATTTTGCAATACAATCTCTTAAAGTAGAAATGCTCTCAAGGGAACTTTATTTTCTCTACCCCTGCGTCATCACTATCTACTTAATGTTCCCCGTGTCTAGTTTGTTAATTCATTATTCTTTCATTTGAAATATACTTTAAAACAAAATGTATTTTCTTTCGGCACAGATAAATGAGAACGTGACTTCAACGAAGCAGCGACTGGATTCCCTCTTCGACGACATGCGCATTCAAGATCGAACCAAAGTCCTCCAGCTGTGGCGACTGCAAACGCTTACGTACCGGCCGGGGGCGGACCACATTAGAGATACCCCTGTCCGAAGGTAGGCACACAATGTATTTCTTATGTGTGTGTATCGGATATTTTTTATTTATTTATTTCTAATGGGGCTTCGGATTTGTGTTTACCATTTGCAGTCCCAGTACATTCCCCGGAAGCTGGTATCTGTTTTAGTGCGGCACCATATAGGTAGAATACTAATCACCGCAGGTAATTTTGAAGCCTAGTTTCCTACCAAGAGGAAAGCACCTGAACTCTGACGATGCGAAACCGCTCTTAAGAATATAATTTTGCTGAGATCACCTGAGCCAAACAGGCACACAAGGGATCTTTTCTACGCCGCATAATCATGCAACATGGACGCTATCGATTTTCTGCATCATGAATTTACCGAATGTAACAATGGGAAAAACTGTCTGTGTCTTCAAATGACGCTTAAACAGTGGGAAAGTTTGAAAACTTTAACTTTTATGTATGTTTTTGAATACTATTTTTCAGAAGGAAACCAGTTGTAATGGATTAACCACTTATTGGCCAAATCTTTCTCTCCGTCTCTGTGCATTCTAGAAAAATCTAATACCCATTTCTTCCTCAGTTAGGATAATGGTGATACTGTGGAAGAGTAATTAAGAGGTTAATTTTTTTGCCCAAAATGTTACAAAACAATACATATTTTTTATTGTATATAACTAAGCAAAAAACATTACAGAACGTGAAAATGGAAGAATTTTATTTTAATTTTAAATTTTAAACTTTTACGCTGGTTTTTATTTTATAATTGTCGAATACAAAAACCCCTAAATGTTTGCTTTTCGTAAGTACACTCTGTGCATGCTATGAAGAATATTTCATATATATATATATATCTTAAAAGAATTTCTCTCATACTTACAAAAAAAATCATGTTCGTACCTCTTTCTCAAATTGTTGAGGATTGTGTATATGTGCAATGAGGATAGAGATGCAGAGGCTTTTTTGGATAATCTTTCTAGTTTCATTTCTTCTCAAGCAACAAATTGTACATTGTTTTCCGATGCATGCTCTTTATCGAATATTTTCAAGAATCTAAATTCCTGCCTTCAATGAAAAGTTCCCGGCTTCACCACAAAAAAAATCCCGGATGAGAAATACTCTGCTGGCCACACAAAATGCAACACAAAGAAGGACCAGAAATATCACAGCGAAATATTTATTTGGCAGATAACATATTAAACAGAGATCAAACGATTAAAATTACAGCCTCTTGTGACGTGTGGATGATGGCAGAATCAGTAGTAATTGTAGCCGCCATTGTTGGATATAACTACTGCCACACGACTCGACATAGAATGAAAAAGCCTTTGGATGTATCCTTGGGGTACAGCAGTCTATGCGACTTCCACATATTGCCAAAATTTATCTGGTGTAGCAGCGAGGGTGTATCGCGGGTCAGTCGTTGTGCAATCATAGACCACACGTTTTTGATTGGGAATAGATTTGGAGAACAAGCAGGCCAAGGTGGCAAATCAATTTGATCGATTCTCTTGAACATTGCGTGTGGTCACGCATTATTCTGTTGAAATATGACTAAGATCAAGCGCTGAATGTATGGGAGGACTACGGGCTCCAACACCTCAGATATGTAGCGCTGGCTGTTCAGTGCGTACTAGAGGTGTGTTGCAGTGAAATCCAATACCACCCTAAGCCATGATACCTGGTGCAGGACCAGTGTGGAGATGCACAACACAACAGTTCAACTTCCTCTCTCCACGGTGTCTCCAAACTCAAAACCTACCATCGTGATGTTGCAGGCAGAAGCGGGATTCGTCAGTGAACATAATGTCGTTCCATTCCGTTGTCCATGACGCCGTTCCGTTGTCCATGTCAACATTGACGGCACAAACACCTGTGGTTTCCAGTCAAAGGTAAATGGAACAATGGACGCCTTGCGAACATTCCACTCTGCTGCAAATATCGTCGAATGGTACGAGCGTACACCGAATGATGCGTAGCAGAATCTGTTGTGCTGTGGTTCGGGATGTGACTGCGAGATCCGATACTGCCATGCGCATAATCCACTTGTCATTACGGACAGTTGTGCAACGAGGTGGGTGCAATCGGTACCGTAGGTACGTCGTTTCCTCCTGCATCGAACGATGACAGATTCGCATCACAGTTGCTTGGCTTCGTCCAACACGTTGACCAATTTCTCTGAAGGATAATCCGCAATCCCTATAGGCTACTATTCTTCTTCGGTCAAATTCAGAAACGTCAAAAGACGCTCAATGTCTTCCACGAGGCATAGACAAACAGCTCACGCCAAAACAAAAAAAAGCTCGAAAAAAGAATTGCCGCATTTCAAATCGCCAATCTGTTCTCCCCTTCTATAGGGCTTGCGGGTGGCGCTACGGTCTCTCCTGATATGTGTCTGCGCTACAATGCTAATGATTTATATATTTCATCGCCGCCAACACATGATGTAAATTTCACATGGTTTGCATGCTTCCTTCAGGATGTTGCATTTTGTGTGGCCAGCAGTGAATTTCAGTACCATGGATAAACTGCCTCTCTTAAAAACTCTCTCTAGCACTAATAATCTCACTATAAGAATGAAAAATATGTGCAAGTATCGAAGATAGAAAGAAGAAAATATCAGCTGACGTACAGCTTACGCGTAAACCGGTTGAGGTTAGCGTTCGGTAGCCGTACGGTGTAAGGCAAAAACTATCGAAATTGCCTGCTTTAGTTCTAAGAAAATGGTAAAGCCAGTTCTTGGTCGTTGAGGTCGTTGCCACATCATTCGTGGTGATTTTCTGTAGATTATTTTAGTAGCTTTTCCTGTGTAATCATTTAATATATAAAGTATTTTTTTATACAACTATAAAAGTTTCGATTCAGCTACAATAATGTCAAATTATTATGGTTAGATATCCGCTACATTACGAATGATCAGAGAAAATTATATTAAATGTTTTGAAATTATATTTATGCAAAACAGAACAGTGGTTGCCTACCTCTTGAACTTCATGGACGAATTTAATGTATAATTTTATATTTGGTGGACCTCTAACTGAATTTAGGAAAAAAGGTAAATACATTTACAAAATAATAATCATACAACTTATATGTTTTATTTATGTAAAATGCTTTTATTAAAGGTAACAAAGTTATACAATATAGTAATGTCTCAACTTATACACTACCCCAACTTACATGAACTCGGAGTTACGCGATTTCCAAATCTCGTCAATTCATCTTTTGCATGAGAAAAAAAAAATTGGTTAAATTGATAATGCGATTAAAGTTGTCGATTTTTCCAGGGAAATAAATTTAGTAGTGGATAGTGATGACGTTCAAGAACAGCTGAATTCCCACAATCAGGAGCTAACAATTCATGAACTCATAGAAATGCATGAGTAAAAGCAAGACATTGAAGAACTTGAGTCTGCAGATTCAGTTCAATCAGAAGATCGCATGACGGTTGAAAATTTGACAGGCCACAGTTTAATTGAAAAAAGGTTACAAATTTTAGAAATTATAGACTCCAATGAAGAGTGTATTTTTTCAACAAAACAAGGAATAAAATATTTTTAGCATGCTACTAGAAAATTTTGCGCTCAAAATAACTTCGGGTTGCGGTTTTGTACTTATGTTATCTTAGATTTTATTTAACATTTTTTTTTTCCTAAATCATATTTTTCATCCATTTCCAGCCCCAAATAAAAATATTATATACGAATAATATATACCATAAAATTTTTATAGTATTTATATGTAAAATAATATACCAACTTACGCGAATTCGACTTACGCGGCGGTTATCACTTATACACACACAGTCCGACCTATCACGTATGTTCGGTGTATTATTGTAATTAATTTTTATTAAAAAAATGATGCTTTTTTTAAGTACTACACACATTTAGTATAATGTCCCAGTTTTTCTTCGAACCATCAAAAATTTTCCACATACCACCGTTTGATGACCTTTGGTAAAGAGGTTAAATGAAAAAGCCCTAATAATCGATGGATTTTAAAAAAAAAACACACACACACAGTTTTCTCTCTCCTCAATGAATTGCAAAGAGTTTCTTTTCCTTAAATTCATTTTCTCGCAGCTATAAGAAATCCCCGAAAAACAATAAATTTTTTAATGGAAGTCTCGTTAAGATTACATAAATGAATAATTAATTTGAATAAAAAAATATAGAGAGAAATTCCGATATGTGCTAATATCCCAGATATTCGAATTATTTAGGAAAGGAAAGATAAATTTCAGTCCCCCCCCCACACAAAAAAAGACTTGAAGAATTAAATGAAATAAAAAATACATTAAAACGCTTCTTTAAATCAATTTACTTTCTAGTTAAAATAATCAAAACTCAGTGAATTTTTTTAAAAAATATAATTACAACTTATCACCTTTTATCCATATCAAATCAGCGGTCATGTTACGTATGATCGCCTATTATGATCGTATACTTTTGACTGATTACTATTGTAGGCTTTAGCGCCTTCAACATTAAATGACGCCAAAGTCACTAAACATATTTGCATTTTTTTTCTAGTATATATTTTTGAAAATACAAATTCTGCGTTTGTAAAATATTATTTTTTTTTTTTTTTATTTTACAATTCATCAAAATAATTTTTTTTTTTTTTTTTTTTTTTTTTTTTTTTTTTGCTAAAGGTTGGACCAAGAGTTAGGCAATATCGAAAGGAGGGGCACCTTTATTAACGATGGCCTCACCCGCAACAAAGACCTGCTGGGAAAGTTGGAAGAGGAAAAACTGGAGCAGACTCTTCTTATGGAAAGACTTACTAAGAAGATATACATCGAGAGGGAAAACTGCCTTGGGATGCGAAGAACTGTCGCCGTCGAAGGAGTAGGGCTCAACGATTATGTCACAGACTTATAATAGCCACACATTCTCTACTGAACATCCACTGCCATATCAAGATAACTTTTTAGGAAATGCTTCCCAACATTATATTTTACTTTTCTTTTCTAGGGGGAATGTAAGCTTCCCTAAATAAAAAGCATGCGAATCGAATGAGTGAAAAGCGCTAGATGTTATCATAGTTCACCAATAAGACATAATGGTGATCTGTAGGAAAAGCCATATACAGTTGTTTGTAGAATAATAGAGCGTATAAATTTCGAAATGTATATTGTTCGTTTTAGATCATCTATTTTTAATAATTGATCATTCAGAAAATAAATGTATAAAATTGTAACAAATGCATTCTGTTTATTGACTATTTGAATTGCATGACTATGCGTACTGGATAAAAAGAGAAAGGTTAACAGATAAAAATTTAATATATGATACTTCCATCATTGCCATGATTATAAAAGACTATTTGATTGATATACATTTCATTAACAATATGCTGGAATCACTCTTGAGCAAATCGGGAGATTTCTTACCTTTAGTCGGATTAATATACAAGTTATTGATAGTTGTTGTTTTTTTACTATAATCTCAGTTTATTAGGAGTAACACCAGGGCTATGAGAATTGTTTTTATATGCTTATCACTAAAGTCTTTCCTACTGTAATGAAGCTTTCGCACACAATGTGATTAGTATAAGTAAATTCTACTAAATTCTCTGATGCTCAAATTGGCTTTCTTTTATTCCAGCCAGGTCTAGAATCATGTAGCCATTAAATTAAGACGAATTGTTGAGATATGAATACCTCAGGTCTACTATAAATTTTCCTACTTTAGAAAAAAAATTATTAGAAACTTACACTAAAATTGCTTAATAATCTTGAAAATATTAACCTTACTACTGGCAGAATTCGATACGTTTCCAAATCTGAATTTTTTACACAAAGAGACATGGAATTATATTTTTAAATATGCTCTAAATTTATAATATACTTTTTCTTTAAATTTAATACAACAATAATCACATATTTATTAAGTATCACTGTTTGCGTAAACTCCTTTTTAGTTATTGTGTTATAAAAATAAACCCATTATGTAGAATTCATTGCGCAATCGCATATTAAAAAGTGTAACGAAAAGAATTTTCGATATATTTTCAAGTTTGTATGTTTCTATCAAATCCAAATTAATTTTCTGTTCATCTTCTTTACGATTCCAAATCAATCCTAGAACTGAAGTAACTTGTTCTGGGTCATCATCTCCTGTATACTTCCATCCTCTCAAGTTAAATTTTCCTTCAGCCAAGATATGATGACTCTCCTCAATGAAAGGTAATATTTCAGCTTCATTGTCTAAACTTGTAATTAAATCATCTACATAAAAACTTCGAAGAAGTATATCGACTGTGTCGTCTGACTATATTTCAAATTCTTAAAATATTTTTGCAGATGATGTTCAAGCACAGCTTCTAAGAGAAAAGGGCTGCTTTTCACACCAAAAACCGCACGTGTATGTCGCATTATTTTTGGAACTGCATTTTCTTTTCCATTCCACCAGAAAAATTTGAGAAAATTCCTATCTTCTGGTTGCAAACTTATTTGTAAAAAAGCTTTCTCTATATCGGCAACTATGCCATATTTATGCTCTCTAAATCTGAGGAGAAGATTAGGGATTAGTTCCAATAAATTTGGTCCACATTCTAAGCACTGGTTGAGCGATGGGGATCCAACTTGTCTGGCAGAGGCATCAAAAACTGGGTGTACCTTAGTTGTTTCATGTTGTGTTACAACATGTCTCTGTGGCAAATAGTGTCCATGCAGATGAGATGAAAAGTCAACTGGAACATTTTCAATTATACCTAATAATTCCCATTCCTTAAACACATCATCATAAGCTGTAAATAAGGTTTCTTGATGCAATTTTTTAGTCGATGCTTCTAATCGTTTTATAGCAATCTCTTTATTACTGGGTATAGATAAATGATTTTCTTCAAAATGTAATTTAGTAAGATTTTCTCTTTCCCTTTTGTTTTTCATTTTAACTGGATCACTTATCCCTAAATCCTCTAAACTAAAAAGATTGGAAATAGTAGCTTCTCGTACAAACATCGAAATTACCATCATAGTTGTATCTTCTTTTTCAGAAAGTAAGTTAGTTTTCCCCATAAGAGTCCATCTTAGATAGGTTTCCATGGCTACTAATCCACTAGATAAAACTCTTCTCTTTCCAGTAAATAGTCTGCCTGCAACATTTGCTCCAACAAGAATATCATTTGGCCCCGAATTATTTTCTATGTCAAACATTTGTATATTCATAGATTGCAACTTTTCAATCCATGGTCCGTACGAAACAGAAGGAACATCATTTCAAATAATATCCTGATCAACTACGTCAAAATTACAATTAAAACTTTCATCTAAGCTTCCTAGTTCAATTTTATATTCATTATGAAATTTCTCTTTGATCCTTTCTCCTTCAAAAAGTGCATGCGACAAATGTTGCTGCCATAAAGGTTCTAATCCTAAAGCAGATACCATTTCTTTTCTAATATAAGATTTTTGAGATCCCGAATCACACATGGCTCTCACGATTAAACTGCAAATTTTACCTTTTGTTTTAACTTTCAAAGTCTGCAGCAAAACTTGTGGCGCATTCGAAATACTCGCCAAATTTAGGGATTTATCCTGCTCATTAACCTCTTTTTCCAAATTATTTGATGTAGGTTTATTTACATTTTTATTTGACTCGGTGAACATAACTGCATAATGAAACTTATTGCAGATCAAGCATTTCACAAAACACCGACATTTTCCTACCCTATGTCCAGCTTTTAAACATTTGAAACAATAACCTATATCTTTTAAAATCTTCAATTTTTCATTATAAGACATTTTTTGAGCTTTAAAGCTATTAGTCGGTTCATGCTTTCTGCTACTGAAAACGCAAAGTTTCTCTGCCCCAACTGAAGAGCTCAACAAACTAGCCGATGTAAATATTTTGTCTTTCTTTAATTTGCTTCCGCTTTTATATGATGTTGCATCCGTCAAATCGAAACCGGTCATAGCCAAATTAATCCGCTCTTCCGATTCTACTTCAGTTTTCAAAAACTTTAATAAAGCATCTAGTCTTTTTTTGGAATCATCACCAGAATTAAAATTCAAACCTAGCTGAAAATTTCTAAGCAAATCCTCTGGCATGCAAGACTCTACTAAAGGATAAAGTAGACATGCACATTTGTCAGTTGTAACACCAAGCATTTTAAGTGCACGAATTTGTTGTTCTAAATTATCATATAAAGTATACAAATTATTCGAGTTAAAATTTGAATTGGCATTTCTCAGAACTAATTTTAACAATTCCCTAACATACACTTCTACTTGTAAATCATGGCGACCAAAACGAGTTTTTAAACAGTCAGTTGCTTTTGGATAGTTATCGCCAGTTGGTGGAAAACTATCTATCACTTCTCTAGCACGAGACCCTTCAACATTAGATTGTAATAAATATTGAAATTTATCTGAATCTTCAATACTAGAATCAACATGTATTTTTTCAGATTGGGTCCAAAAATAAAGCCATTCCTTAATATCGCCATCGAATTTTCGTAATTCTAATTTAGGTAATTTAAACTTATTTTTATCAATGACAACATTTCGAACAGAATTAATTGCAACAGAGTCATCATTCACAGAGTCATAAAACACTACTCACATTTTTTTTTGACCGTTGATTATTCTCCTTGCTTTCGTTTCAATATACGTATAGCTTTATCCAGAAAATCTTCTACAATTTCAAATTCTGCATCATAGTTTTTCTAGGGAAGAAGTTCTAGGATATTCCAATGGGTGTTTTCTAAACGATCAACTTTCCCTTTGAAAATATTCAGCTCCGCTTCCAGTTCGCAAATATCAACACCTAGGGCTATCAGTTCTTCAACTCTATTATAAGCTTTTGTAAAAGCGGCTCTTTCATTTAGAGCTTCAATATTAGCCATAATAACAACTACAGTCCCGCCGAGGGTACTAAAAAATATTACGTTAGCTTTTTTGCAAATAAATAACTATATTACGCTAGCAGCGTATCTGGTTCTGCAATTGAATAAGGCAAAATAGCTTTTAAAAAATCATAATTTTAAAAATAATTCTGGATTCTAAGAACGGTAAAATATCCACCATTCTAAAAAGCAAACGTTTTATTCCACACACAAAAAATACAATACTAAAAAAATATATATTGCCAAAATACGGAAACAAAACTTTTACTTTATATTTACATTAGGTTACAGTGAATACGCACAAGTATAGATGTCATGAATTAATCCAAAAATAAATTCTGAAGACATGGCAGAAATAAAAACAACAATCAATTGCTGGGAAAATCTCATTTGTGTCATTTATTGATACCTTTATTTGTGTCCATGTGCTGAAATTTATTTTTTCACGCTATATTTGTGGTTCCGGTAAGATCCTATTTCGTGACATATTTAAAACTTAAAAGTAACTAGAAACGCGTATTAAATCTATTCTTTAAGGGGGTTCACCCATGTGATGGGTTCAAAAAATCAAAAAAAAAAAATCCATAAATTGCTTCCTTAACATGTCAAAATTACGGTGGTAAAGTCATTTTTTAAAATTCGAAGTCGTTATAAAGAATCAAAGAGCAGCTGTTCAGAGCGCTGAGTTGGCAATCGAAGGCTGTGCCTATTGTGTACAGTCGGCTTGATACCATTGACCCTTCTATGCAAATATACGTTCATGCAAGTTTGTAGGGTTTTAAAAGGAAATATCTATAGTTATTGAATATTTCGTCGAACTTGTTTTAGTTTTCGCCAACAGGCATCGACGATTGAGGGTAAGTTAAGATTTTCATTGTTTTAATCGGACTTGAAACTTTAAACGCGTTTTTCACAAAACTGTGTTTTTCAAATGTTCCTCCATCATATCTTAAGAACGATTTGACCGAATGACTTCAAATTTATAGGGTAGACTCAGCAGATATATACACACCGAATGGACTACGATCATTTCAAAATATTTCTATTTTTCATAACAAAAACATAACAAAATAAACCCATGAAATTTGAAACATTTTCTTCAGAGCTCTACCAAAAATCCAATTTTTGATATTTTCAATTGAGTATAGTCCATTTAGTGCATTTAGGCTTATAGATTAAAACGCCATTAATTTTTTTTATTTTATTTCAGATAAGCCAATCAGCCGGAATCGTGAAGGAAGTGAGCGTCCATTTTTTCGAGGCGGGTGTGTTCAAAGCGCTATAACTCATGGTCTATTCGATATTTTTAGCTAAACATTTATACGCATACTCCTAAAATACAAACAAATCAATCAAAAAACAAAATTCCATCTTTTTACTGGTCGTCAAAAAAAAATTATCTAAAAATGCTTAAAAAAACAGGCTGTCACATGGGTGAACCCCCTTAATCAAATTATTAATCTCTACACTGGGTAGTAAGAGGAACAAAACACAGAAATGGCCAAATTTTTTTTTAAAATAATGTATTTTAAGAAGATTTACTAAAACAATTACCGTATTTGGAATCCAAGCAACACTTTTTTCCCAATATTAAACCTACTGAAAATCGGGTGTGGTTCAGTATCGAAGATGATAAAATTCGTTGGTTGATGAAAATTGAGTCCCACCTCATCTCTTTTAAATGGAAAAAACTCTTAAAGTTTTTTAATTTTAAATTTAAGTAAATAAGATTTAAGTTTTAAATTCTGTGAATTTCGGATATCGATAAACCTTTTTACATTTTTTTTTCTTTTTACTTTTTTACAAAAACGATTTGAAAATTTGGAGCATGGCTTAGAATCGATAGAGGCTTAGATTCGAATAAATACGGTATTTATCGCTGGCAGCAAAATTTACTCAAATCGGGAAAATTTGTTTTTGTTACTTACTATTATTTTTGAGTTAAAGTTCTTGTTACTTTTCAACAGATTGTAGCGTGTTTCAGTTATTTTTCCTTTTTTCCCAAGATAAACATTTTTGTATTGGAAATAAACTTCCTTTCCTTAAAAGCTAAAAAAAAACGTATTTTTTGTAACATTATAAAACAATTCATTTGTGTTTTTCACAACTATTCATATAGTTTTTTTAAAATATCACTATTTTTGTAAATTAATATGTTTCAAAAGATTATTTTTAATTATATAAATATATATGTGTGTTACAATTCTTTATATTAATTTTTAAAAAATGATTCGGATAAAACAGCTTTTCTTCAACCCCAGAGAAATGAATCTGTCTAAACCTTAATTTGTTTTCTAAATTTGATGCAGACCTATGTTAGAAATGTATAGATCATACTCATTGCCTGTCATATGTATAAAAGTATGCATCTATAATTTTATTTATTGCATACTTAAACAAAAATTAATTTCATTATAAAAATTGAGATCTTCCAAGCTTATATTTCAAAATCTAATTCCGAAATTAAATATATTTTGTTATATTAAATTTTTTCATTTTCAAATTTTTTTATATGTTAATGAAATATTAATGAAGTATTTATACTAACTGAAGTTCTATATATTTCAATAGCATCTCTTTGTATTATTTTATCTAACCAAACAAACAGGTTAAATAATTAATTTACAATAAATAGTATTTGAATAATCTGTGTATTTGTTTCTCAGAAACTGTAGTAAAAATCTATGCTAATAGATTTATAATTTAACAAAAAAAAAAAAAAAAAAAACAGGAAATTTTACATTACCAAAGTATAAGTAATCTAATCTCGATGCCATCGAAGTTCACAATATCCAATAATACAAGACGCTACATGTTTAATGCAACAGGGTCTAAAACTAATAAATAACCAAGTGGGACGGATGTATTAAATTGTTTACTAAGACATCGAAAAAGGGTAATGAAAAAAGTATTTTTTTTATTGTTAAAATTAGCAAATTGTTTTGTTTATTTTGCCTTCTTGCGGGCGATATTGAAATCATTTAACAAAGGCCTAGAAACATTACAATTCTCTCCAGATCAACAAAGAAAATACAGTATTATTGCAACTTTACTTTCAAATAATTTTTAATTCAAACGTTGATTTGGATGCTATTCTGAGTGATTTGAATTATCTTTTCTTCTGCGCAATTTGTGATATTCACACATAATTTCTATTTTATCTTATTTATTATGTCTACAGTTTTAACGGAATCATCTTGACTATGATCTATGAGTTGTTTCTTCACCTTCTTCAGTGTGTTTGGACAATGATTTTCCGGAATGATCTCCATTCCTTTTTTGTGATAATTATTTTGGATTTGGTGCTGGAGTTTTTCAAACCTTACTCCACGACTCAATTGTTTGATGAAAGTCTACCAGAGTCTACTCCTGCAACTCTACCTGTGACTGCTGTAGATGAACGCATTCCTGTTGTTCACTCTCTCGTCATCTGGAAGATGTGCGAAGCCCTCGACCTGAAGGTCAAATTTACTCCACTTCTAGGAGCAACAGCCTTGCCTCGAGCCCCACACAGAGATATAGACCATACGGCTACTATCCCTGTCATAGGATCATTCTCTGTGTGGACTATTTGCCAGGCATTGGATCTTCCAGCTACTTGTGACCCACGGATCATCAGAACTTCTGTTTTTCGTCTGCCCAACAAGCCAATTTAATACACTCAACTACCATTTTTGAACTGTGCAAGGCTTTGGACTTAAAAGCTAAACTGGCTCCTCAGCAAAATCCATGTTTACAATAGAGTAACGTCCTACAACATTCTTCCTTCAGATGACTTTCATACCTTTCACTCTTTAAAACCTTGCCATCAATATATCCTCTAATGCAGCACTTTTTCACTTTTGTGCACACCTCAAGATTTATCGACTTTTTTTGTCTGCCTCTGGAAAACTTACATGCTTTACAAGCACAATTCAGCTCATATAAATTCTAGAAATGCATAGAGGAAAAACTTTAGTAGCGGTGTGCGTTAAGCGCTTGCTGCTTTAGTTCAAAACTGCAGCACTACCGAACGGCAGTTTGCTGTTGTCAATAATTTCGATAGCCTCTTTTAATTTTATGGAAATTTAATTAATTATTCTCGTTTTTCTATTAATTATGATGGGAGGGTAATACTATTTTTAGTAAGGTACCTTGTATTTTGACACCGTGGGGCGAGAGCGGTCAATTCGAAGGAGGGTGACCACATCAAAAACCTGCCGGTTGCTATTCTCGACTTCTAAATTTTTTTCACCCCTACTGGACATTACGCCACAACACACCACTCACACTCCCTCCCCCCTCCTTAGGCAGCCATTCTGAGCCATTATCCTCACTTTTCAACAACCAATAAGAAGACTTTCCCTTCACTGGATTCCATACTCCAGAAAAAATCTCAAAAGCCAAAGTTCCATGCTTTGAAGCCTCGCCTACTGGCCCACCGCCGCTCGTCCAATAGCCATGCAATACTCCTCGAGCATAAAAAATTAACTTCGTTGTTCCTCACATAGACTTTTGCCAGATACGCGATTGAGGGCTCCTAGAAACCCATATGGCCACTGAAATTTCCGTAGGCAGGAAAAAAATTTATTTGCTATCAAGTTATCTGTACATCAATAGCAACGAATTCTTAAAACTTCTCAATAATATTATCAGCAAGAATATTTGTTATTAAATATAATGTTTTGGACCTTTGGGTTGAAGAACGTTTTCAAGGATATTTTTGACGAATTTCTTACACAGTTTTTTTTTTCCTTAAATACTTGTATATAATTCTTATCTTATTTGTAGTTGTTACTAAAGTTTGAAATCACTGTAAATAAATTTCCTCGTGTATGGTGTAGTTGTTTGCCTTAGAAACTTCTCTATTTGTGTGTTTTTATTTTGATGAGATTTTAAAATCAAAATTGTATTAATTATCAAAAATTATATCAATAAAACAAATATATATATATATACTCCCCCGTTGTTTTATATTGATTTGGTATAAATTGACTAAAATCTTTAAAGTTTTAATTTAGGAAAGCTTTAAGCAAAAGTATAAACCAAATAAACATGGTACGGAGTGTAGGAATTATAGACCGATTCCACTTACCAGCATTCTGCAAAGTGATGGAACGCATTATACATACTAGAATTCTGAAATTCCTGATGGAAAAAAAGGTGATAAATTTTTATCAGACAGTTTACAGGAAACAACACTCTACAACATTGATGGGCAGACTTTTACATGATACGGTCTACTTCTAATTTTTCCAAGGTGTTGCGGTCCCCACTGTGGCGTAGGTGTGATAAGCAAAAAAAAAGCTCAGTAATATTTATATTATATATAACAATAATAGGTACAGAATATGTACTTACCTACATATCTATAATAAAAATATTACTCTTTTAAAATTCCGTTTTAAGTAAAACGCAAAGTATAAACATAATAATTACACCTGCAAATTTATAATATCAAATGATGTGCATTTATTATCAAACAATTCAAAATACATCAAAAAATAAATAATTTTCATTTAAAATTAATTCTCGTAGTTATAGTCTGAGCAGAAGGCTTAGTCTGCATACTATCCGTACCAATATTGAATATCTCTGTATATAATTACTGTTAATCTTGCAATAGATTCTAAGTGGCTGTCTGTGAAACGGTAATGATATGTTTTTTTAATTATAACTATCATTGAAAATGTAGATTCACACAGGCAGGTTGAGCAAAAGTATGATATTAAATGAATTGCAGCTTTTTTAAAATAAAGATACTTTACTTCGTCCATTAGATTCCAAAAGTTATTCTTTTAAAACTGAGTCCATTTGAAGGATAAAAATTTGATGTTTCAAGAGATATAAAGAGAACCTTTAACACATTTTTAGTTATATTTTCCACATCAATATTGCCAAATGGGTAACACATGAATGCAGCTATTACTTCTAGTCTAGTAAATTCTTGAAAACGTCTCTCAATTTCGGGATGCAGTTTTATTATTGCACTATGATATTTCTCTTTACTTAATGTACCTCCCTCCATTTTTAACCAACTCATCAGAAATATTGTTGAAATTTTTTAATCAATTCTTCAGCAGTTGAGAAGATATCAGCTTTAACTTGTTTTTGAAAGTATTATAACATATCCAATCAATTCTACTATTGTGTTTGATTTCTCCCTTGCAATTTTAATTTAATTCATTAAATGTTACATCAAAACAAAATCTAAATCCATCATATTATGACAGATTCACACACATGTTTAACAGTTGGAAGGAGACAATCACGATCATACGTTTGTGCAGGTGTCCTCCAAATGTGCACCCGTCCTGTTGTCGGGAAAAGTGTGAAAGACAATTCGCCACAGATTATTACTTTCTTCCATTTATCAATCGACCAGGCTTTGTGAATGAGACACCACTGTAAACGACATTTGGCATTAACATCTGTGGTTTGAGAAATGCCACTCAGCCGTAATTGTTCTGTTTATGAAAGTGCTTTCTCATTGTAATTATTCACACCTGAGAATTTAAATGCTTCGTGTAAAAGAGTTTTATGATATCTAGAAAAGTACAGAGAGCACTTTGAAAGATTATTGGTCAATATTTATTTTTACGAGTATTCTCAAACGTATAAAGCATAATGAAAAACGTTTTACATATTTCTTTTTTAGAACTAACATCCATATTTTTACATTGAATACACTTCTAACCCGGGAGTTGTCACGCGGGGTACAGAGCATGTTTTATCCATCGAGCGCTTGGGGCAGGCACCCAAATAAGCTTGATTTAACTGGATCAGAGCTGCTCCTTGGATCCGACAGTGCCAAGAGGGTCCGCAGATCTTCTGTGCCCAGGGCCCGAACTTAGCTTAAATTGGCACCATTTGTGTCCTTTATTAAAATCACGCACATTTGAAGCATTTTAGTTCAGTTTGTGATTGGATTTTTTCTCAAATAATCAACGAAAAATTGAGAAGTCCTTTAAAGTAGGTAAGTATACTTTCTCTTAAATTATTCACTGTGATTACGATTTTTTTCGTGCACAATAAAAATGATTGTTAAAAAAGATTGAGGTGACTCATTCATCCCAGGCGACCATTAATGTTAGTATTGAGTGTGCGCTTGCTCCCGGATTAAAACATTTTGAAGCCTTCTCGCTTTAAATATTGAAAATAGCACAATTATACTCTTCATATCCTATGTAGAGCAACATAGACTAGACTATTTTTCTCTAATGATATGTGTACTTTAAGAAATCTTATTTAAATATCATTTAATGGAATCTTATTTAAATATCATTTTGCGATCTGTTCCATTTAAAAATTACATAAAGGAAAAGTAACATAACAATTATCCTATTACTTAAAAGTAATGAACTTAAAATATATATTACTTATATAAGTAACATCAGAGGCGGATTAAGGTAGTTGGAGATTCTAGCGGTAAAATGTTTGAGGCCCATGGGCTCAAGAGTCGAAAAGCTAAAATCGTGACAAGAGTCGCTTATACTTTAAGTTCTAAAAATAAAAAATGTACTGCTATAATAAAACTCAACGGCTAAGGAAAAATCTTAACTGTATCTAAAAAAAAGCCGCCCATCCGGTATAGTGGTCAGTGAAGCTGACTGCGGTGCCGTAGGGACTGGGTTCGAATCCCGGAGAAGGCATGGATGTTTGCGTTGTAATTCCCTTTCTTCTGTCTGTGATGTATGGCCCCGTGTTATACATTGCGTGGTGCACGGGGTTTATAAATGTTAAAATTAAAAACTTTACAAAAGAGCTTACAATTTTGCTGTACAACTTTTCTTCTTGATTTCTCTCTGGGAAATTCATAATTATTTTTGCCGCATCTATTTTGTCCCAAGCATCTTGTGTTCTATATATAATATGTGGTAATGTTTTTTGTTCAATTTGTCTTCTTTTCCATAGTACTTCTTAAATAATTTAAACACGCGCTTTTATAAAACTTATAAAGATCTCTCGCCTGCTGCATTCGATATCGTTACAAATATTTTTAAAAGTATTTCTACATTAGGATTTCTCTTGCAACTCGATATATTTCTAGTGGGGTTTTTATCTTTGTTTTCTTTTCATTTCTTGTTCCAATTTATATCGTCTAAATTAAAAAATTCAATATCGTCTTTGTAAGTTTCCTTTAATTTTTGTGTGTTGCTTTCTAACTTCATGTAATAATCTTTCGTCAAAAAATACAGTTAAGTGTTCTGTAATAGTTTCATAAATCTAAGCTCGTCGGGATAGTTCTGGTCTTGCCCTATCGCATATGATATAAAATAAATTCACTATGAAATGTTCTCTTCTTTCAAAATATCACATAACCGACTTCTTTACCCAAAGTATTTTTTTTTTTTTTCGTTTACTGCCTGCGAGCTTGTCCAACTTCCTCTTCAAACGACAGCCCTATAAATCAGTTGTTCCTTGTTCAATTTTCCAAATTCATTTCTGAAATTTTGAATACAATTTTCTGGAGAATTTAGTAATCTGGATCCTTTTTTTAATTATTTACACTCAACTTATTGCAATGATTTGCTAGTAGCATTTATTCCCTGGAGTTATGGTATTCCCAACCATGGTAATTAGGGAAGTTCAATATTTTTCCATCTTCTTCAAAAGAGAAGCAGCCTCCTGTGTATTGTGAGATTTCAGCCAAGGTCATTTTTATTAATCTATATCTTGCTATTAAGGCCTAAATTCAACTAACTTGAAATAGTTTGCTTTAAACTAGAAATATCTTTTACCATAACTTCATTTTATTACATTTAATTTCATTAGTAAAATACACTGATGAAATAAAAATCCCATCACAGAGAAGGAATTGTGCTATATCGACGAAATTTGGTAGACGTGTTTATAAATCTGAAAGATGACTGAGGGCGTAACTATTCAGAGGCGTAGCTACAGCCGTATTAATGATACAGGGCCCCCAACATGTGTAACTAGTCCTACCAAGAGGGCTCTTCTATCTAAAAAAAGGGTTCCAAAATAATTTTGATACAGGGCCCACTCAGAATTAGCTACGCCAGTGTTCAAATTTCTCGTTAGGCGCATAAGTCTGGTACTAGTTGCGCCACGTGGAGGATGTGAAATACACACTATGAAGCTCGTACTTTAAATACGTGTACTTTAAATACACACTATGAAGCTCGCGAGTGTTTTTATAGTTATTTGACATAGTGCGTTGATGTTAGTCCAAAATGACTTTAAGACGACAAAGAAGCTATTATCAACAGCTCTCTGAGGTAATACAATAGAGCTAAAAAAAAGGTGGATTTTCTTCCCACGATATTACAGAAAGACTTGGGAGGAATGTCTCCATTGTGCATGATTTTTGGTGGGGAAGGCACAACCACAAGAAAAATATGGTTCAATAATGCACGGTCACCACTAATAGAGAAGACCGCAGTATTCACCACATGGATGGGGAACGTAGTACATCTACAGCAAAAACAGATTTTCCGGCACCAGAATGACACAGTTAACAGTAACAAATCAATCGTTTGAGAAATAGCTACCAGCCAGTCGCCCTGTAGCGTTCAGACCACTAGCTCTAAATCATTGACATCTGTGATTTCACTCGAAATATCATTGGAGAGTGGAGTGGCAATGTGTTGTGTTTTCCGATCAAAGCTGTTTCTGTCTTGCTGCCAGTGATGCAGTGGCGTAACGGATAATATTAGGAGCCCCAAGCTATAGTTGGTGTCAGTCAGGATTTGGGGCCCTAGAACCCTGCCCCCTCCCCTCTCGCAATGCGGGGGTTATGGGATGTACGTTACTCCACTGCAGTGATGCCTGCATATGGACTAGAAGGCCATGTCGACGCCTGCTCTTTTTGCCACCTAGGATACACTGGGCCTGAACCTTCAGTTATAATCTGGCGCTAGCAGTTTTCTTTGATCGTAGGAGCACACTTGAGGTTAATTCGCACACCATACAGCAAACTTGTTCATCCGTCTGGCACTGCTATTTATAAACATAATTCAAGGGGTTTTTTCCAATGGGATAAAATGCTCCCTCATATCCTGTTGTAACCCAACATGCTTTATAAGGGTGTCAATGTGTTACGTAGGTCTGCTAAATTACCAGATCTTTCTCCAATCGGGAACCAAAGGGACATCATTGGATGACAATGAGAGCTTCATCCACGACTAGAATTAAACAACCTTTTATTGACCGACCAAGAACAATAGGCATGCAATTTCATGTACCTGTACAACACATGGCATGCTTTCTTTTAAAATTGTGGCGCTCACACTGGTTTTTAATGTGTACCATCATTTCATATTTGAAATGGCTCTACTCGCGCTTGCAATAATCTGTGATCTTGAAACTTTAATCAATTGAATATGTTTTTTATACAAATGAATTGCCAAAGTTTCATTAGTCGATAGTATTTTTTCTTGGAGTTGGGATTTTTTTTCCTCCATCAGCGTTAAATGTACCCGAGAGTATTTATGCCCGGCTGTGGACTAAAAATGGGCTTGTTTGACTTCAATATTACTCATTTGTTCAAAATAAAATTTGAGCAAAAAAAAAAAAAACACGCATGTGAAAAATTTGTACAGATTGCAACGATACAGGCATACGGGGAAATGATGGCTATGGCACGCGACTCAAATACGGGTTGCAATATCGGTTCAAGATCTTTTTGCTGCACGTTGAATTTATAAATGGAATCCTTTAAGCTTGGAGCCCTGCTCGCGGGGGTGGGGGATCCCTGGCGGCCACCACCCGCCTCTGAATAACAAAATTTAATACCTTATTTTATAACCTTTTGTTTATAATTAAAATCGTATTGTAGCTTTAGCGTCAAAGAGAGCATTTTTTTTTGCACACACACATTCAATGCAGTATTATTATATAGGAGGGAGCGACAAAAATTATGATTGAAAATTGGGTCACCAATACTGAAAGTTTGAGCACTGGTTTAGGGTTCAAAACACATATAAAGAATCAATAGCCATTCTACTGAAAAAAATTGAAATTGTTTTAAAACGCCGACCTCTGACTTATGTCTCTGATCCTGAACTTCTTACTCCGGCGAACTTTTAGTTGACACAAGAATGATTATCCTTTCAATTTTTCTGAGTTGTTAAATAATTCTGTAACCAAAGAAAGCATGTTAAAACGCAAACATTAACAAACCAAGCTGTTAACTTTGGGAGAAGTGTAAAAACAACTATTTACTATAACTTAAAAATTTGAAAGTAATTCTTAAGGGAAACACCAAATCCCCAAATTTTAAAGGGATTTATGATGCATAATTAAAAGTTATGGAAGGACGTGATGGACTTGTTCAATCCTGTGTTGTAAAAACTAAAAAAGGGGAGTTTAAGCGACCTGTAACAATTGATCTATCCCCATGAACTCAGTGAAACATGAACTGAAAACTCTATGAACTGTTTTATTTGAATTTAATCTATCATTAACAGTCAACTATTGGCTGCAATTTGAACTTTATTATTTTTTCTTTATTGCATTATCTCGAATGTTAATCTTGTATATATTTTAGGTATTTGTATAATTCATATTATATTATTTCATTAATTGTTATGTATAAATTTGTATTTTTTTAGTAGTGATAAATTAAGAAAATAATCAGGTGGGGAGTGTTAAGAATTCCCTAACGAATTCTCATTGTAACCACCAGAGGGCGTCTGAACGCTTATGGGAGTAAACTTTGTTTACAAACACTCTGTACTTCCGTATCCTCCATGCTGAAGGTGGCCAGGACTCATGATACTGGATTAAAAAAAATGTTAAGCTTTTTATTAAAAACTGCTCTCCATTATTGATTCTCGCATTTGTCTGTCCATGACATAGCAACATAATCTCATTGACAAAAAAAAAATAGCTTTGCCATATGATTAATAGCCTATTCTCGCTGACTCCTACATTCAATGCTATTGCTATTATCCCAAATGTTACATGTATCGAAAGTGTGAAAAAATTAACTCACACGAAAGAAAGCTTTAAAAGGGAAGAAACAAGCACATAATTTAGGACTTCTTTGTAAGGACTAGGCAACAAAAATTAATCTTTTCTTAACAATTAAACAATGATAAAGGGCCTTGAATCATTATACAGTTATTCTGGAAAAGGAAATTTAATACTTTGCTCTAATATAACGGATTATCTATCAAGTTTTGGAGGAAAAATACTCAATCCTTAGAATGTCAATTACTGCTCTGCGAGTTTTGTTAAACATTCATGGAACAGAACGATAAAAATATTTTTTATGTAAATAAGCAAAAATTATTTCTGAACTGCAAAGGCAATTCATTGAAAATCATTACCCTTATGCCACTGTAATCAATAGTTCCTTTTCATGGAATTTGTACATCCTTTTTTGGATCTAGAATGAGCCTCGCCAATATCCATTAAGTTTCTTAAGAGTTGCAACAATCATTAAAAATTTCCAACAAATTTAATTAAAATACAATAATTTGTTGAATATACTGAATAAGTCTGCTTTTAAAAAACATTCCATGGTTAAATCTAATTTAGTTATGTTTTGAATTTACTTTCAACGCCCATTTTCATATCTTTAGTACAATATTTGTGCGTAAGGTTTTCACCTGCACTCATGCTTAATTTGATATGATCCCTACTTTAGTGTAACAGACTAAATTTTTTGTTATGAAAATTTCAGTATCACAAAAATTCACACAAGATTTTCCCATTGAATTTTGAATACAGGAAACTTGGATTTCAAAAGCAAACATGAGCATAATATTGAACTTCTCCCTCTATATGTTAAGTCAAACTATTTATTCATTTGTATGTAAATATTATCTAAACAAAGATGCAAAACTATTTTCAAAATAACGTACCTAATCATATTGTTACGAATTTTGTATAAAATAATATAAATAATTTGTATTTAAATGTGCAATGCATTTATATTACCCTATGCTACATTTATTTCATGTTAAAATTGTAATATTCACAAGCAAAGCCGTCCCTTACGTTATAATGGCGATTCAATGAGAACTTGGCGAAATATTGGCGATAGAGCCAATTTGGGATCATTTTTGGCAAGCTCGGGACTCTCTGGAATCTTCTAGAAATTAATGGAGAAATCTACTAACTTCACGATCTATGATGCACACAAGCGCATCCTTCTCGAAGTTTCCGCCACGGCTATAAATAGAGCGATACTCGCCGTAACATCAGTCTGGTTTGACTAGTACAGGGGTGGCCAACCCGCGGCACGCGGGAGTCGTAACTGTAGCACGCGAAGACTTATTGAAAAATTACAAAAATTTTATGAAAATATTACTGAATTAATTGAATTACAATAAAAAATTGTCATGAAGGGAATATGTACAAAACAAAAATATTCAGCGTGAGATTTTAAGGGCGCTAAGCAATATTTTTCTTTTCAGTTTTGTGCCAAAAATGAGAACATACTCCAAAACTTACAATTCTACAGCATTGTAACGTTTCGAGAAAAGTGTTGAATAACGTGAGACTAAAAGCAAATAAATTCTTTTTCTCTCGGACGGTCGAATCTGCCCAAAAAGTCACCCTCTCTCGGGAGCGGTTAATTTTTAACATAACAGATATCCATTCGAATTTCAGCTTCCCTGTGCAATGCTGAAGTTTCGTGTTTATAGCTATTGGCTGTCAGCGTGATGTCAAATAAAAAGGTTTTTCCGGGGATGCTGGCTATTTACGAATTCTGTAATGTCAAGAAGTAATTCTTCAATATATTAGGAGAGCAGTTGTTGATATGGTAGAAGTAATTCTATCTGCACAAAGTAGCCGCTTTATAAAGCAGAGGGAGTGTGAACTTGCATCAATGATTAATCAGAATGCTGGATTCACAGAGCCTAGAAAATTTATAGCGTAACATTGACAAATTGTTTCTAGCAGTCAGACTCGGTTGATTTTAAACTCTGTTTAGCAAGATGTTAAGCTTTTCTCCTTTTCTAAAATTGTTTTTAGATTTTAGCGTTGAGCGTAGTTGTTTAAAGTTTTTTTATTTTCAATATGTTTATGAGTAAACCTTCGACATCGAAAAGAAATTATGAAGAGGATATTGTAGCATGTGATTTTAAGATTGTCTGGGAAGAACAATACGTGTTTACACATCAAAATGCTTCCAAGTCTGTTTGTTTGAATATGTGGAATTTGTAAAGCAGTTCCAAAAAAATTTTACTTGGACCGCCATTTCAAACAACTGCATAGTGATTTCAACAGCAAATATCCTGTTGGATCAAATTTGCACGAACGGAATTCATCAATTAAAAAAAAAGAAATCTTTAGCTGGGCAACAATCTTTGTTCCAGGAGAGAAATGACGAAATGGAAACCATGGTGAAGGCTTCTTCTGAACTTTCTTTGTTGTTAGCCCACAAGAAAAAACCATATTCTGACGAAGAGGAGATAATAAAAAGTAGCCTTTCAATTTTAGCCCAAAATGTTGGTGAACTAAATGTCAAAAATATGGTTGATAAAACAGCTGTCTAGAAATACCGTCATGCGCTATATAGGTGACATGGGACAGGATGTTGGAACGCAAATTGTCTGTGGACATTAAAACTGCAAATATTTTTCATTAACTATGAATGAAAGATGTGATATCAATGACAATGCGCAGTTAAACATCCTTTTTGTGCATTACACGAACAATAATTTTGATACTGTGGAAGAACTTCTTGATTTGCGCCAACTAGTTTTAACTACAGGTGAAGACATTTTTAAGGAACTTAAAAATGTAATTGAAGATAACAAAGTAGAATGGACAAAATTAGACAGTATTTGCCCAAATGGAGTGCCTTACATGGTTGGCAGAATAAAAGGTTTTGTTGCATTGCTTGAAATTATTTGGGAAGAAAAGTTTTCAAGTATCATTGCTTTCAAGTAGTATTACTACATTGTATTATTCATCAAGAAACTCTTTGTGCCAAGGACTTAAACTTGTCTTTCGTTGTTGTCCTCGTGGTGCGCTGTATCAACAAAATACGAGCTCTTGCTCTGAATCGAAGAAGATTTCGTACGCTTTTCCCCGAAGAAAATGGTGAGTTACTCCTTCATTGTAGTGTGCGCTGGCATTCCGAAGAAAGTTCACTTGCGAGATTTGGAGTTTGAGGGAATGTGTTTTAAAATATATGGAAGAAAGGATGAACTCCCCAGTGAATGCTCGCTCCTCAGGAGTGAAAATTGGAGGTATGGGATTTAGCTTTTCTTCCCGATATAATGAAACATTTAAACAATTTAAATTTAAGATTATAAGGAAAAATTGTATTTTTCCTACCCTAGTTGGTCATGTCTTCTTTTGTGAATAAACTTGTGCTTTTTTGTCTGGATTTTGAAGAGAAAAAAATTAACTCATTTCCCACTCATGCAGGAATTATCTGCCAAATTTAGTAATGTTCCGAACTATGATAAGATTTAAAAATTTAATATCCATTTTGCAGGATTCTTTCAGTTCCAGGTTTGAGGATTTTAAAGATAAAAAAAAATACTGAACTTTTCACTGATCCTTTTTCGATTTCTCTTCAAGACAATTTTTACACACCTCAGGTACAAATTGAAATTATTGACCTACAGCACCATATTACTCTGAAAAGCAAATGTAAGGAAATTATTTTAACTGCAAATGATCAGAATTACATCGAATTTTGGAAATTTGTGCCACCAAGTAGTTTTCCAAATTTACATGATTTAGCGGTCAGATATTGTTGTAGGTTTGAATCAACATGTTTGTGAAGAAACGTTTTCTGTTATGAACGTAATTAAATCAAAATATCGCTCAAAATTGACCTATATGCACCTAATTTTGTTAGCATCTTCACAAACTAATCCAAATATAGATGATTTAGTAAAAAAACTACTAATTCAAAAGCCTCATTAAGAGACTGCTTAGTAATCATTTAAAATTAAATGCTTCAAATTGCTTATTTTATTTTGTACCTCAGCTAACTGACTGATCCTGTAAAAATTTATCAACAATAAAATATAAGTTCCTACTTTTGTTTTATTTGTTATACCATTTTCTTTACATTTTCACTGTATAGAACTTGCATTTAAAAGTATGTTTTTGGTGTAAATAACCCATAAGCAACATTTTTTCATTTTTGTATATTTTTTAGTTTGGTGGAAAAGTTTAAAGTGGCACACCAGATTGTAGCACGCTTCCCAAAAAGATTGGCCACCCCTGGACTAGTGATTAGTAAACTTGCCTTGACTGTGAAGACTGCGATTAGCTCGGTTGTTCAACATTACGAGCGGTGCTTGTGGATAATATTTTACGTACGAGTAAGTTTGACACTGATAATTGTGTCTTGAGTGCTGTTGAAGGTGTGAAATCCTTCTGATATTTATTCTACTAACTTGGCTGTTGAATCCTGTATTTCAAGGACTTATTTTTGACAATAAATACTCATCGCTCTTAAGGACTTGCCTTGTTGTTTACGACTGATTTTGCATAAAATCCACAAACCCCAATCTACGTAACAATTTTTTCCAACAAGAGTAAAATTGAAAATTAGGCATTTTTATGAATTATGATTGTTCTGTTTAGAAATATGTTCAACAATCAAACATCTCCAAGTGCAAAGTTGAGTGAGGGCAATTATGGCCCAAGAATCAGATTTGACAACAATGCAACAAAAAAATTTACTTACAATGAAATAAAAGCTATTTGACCCTTTGGAATCAACTTCTATTTTCGATATTGAATAAAAATATTTCGCTTACCTCCTCAGTTACAGTAAAAACTAAATGGTAATTTTTGCATTTCTTAAAATAGGTAACAAAGGCAGCAAACATCTGAGGATAAATGCTTTACAAAATATATCCATTTATAAAAAATTTACAAACTCTCCTTGGATTTTCAAGAACAAAGTTATACATTAGAACCTAAAAAAAGTATGTTCGTTCGATTGCGTATTGCTTTGATCGTGTGCCAAATAGTAAAGGCATGTTTGAATTTATTTCAATCGAAAGGGTAAAGCATCATCAGGCGTTATTTATCATTGAAACATCATTTTACTTTATTAAAATCAATCCATTTTATTTCTTTTAGGATAAATAATCATATTAATTTATTATATTCATGGTGGGCTCTGTGCATTTTGAAATTCATTGAGTTTCAATATATTTTTCGATCATAATCTTATTTGGTGAGTATTTTTGATGAGGACGCCAAATAGTTTAACTTCTTGGCATTCTGATTACCCTCCGGAATCAGTATAGTTACTACATTTTGTAGACTTTTGCAGTACATGTTCTTATATATTGCATCTCTTACAAGATTGGCTGTAGTCTTGTTCAATCATGTTATATTTAATATCTTTCTATTTTTATAGGGATATCCACAATGTAATTTTTTCTGTGTGATAAAGAAAGGGGAAAATTGTTTGAAGACATATAATTGTCTTCTGGAATTAATATATTTCTGTTTAAAAGGGTGAAGCTACATTATATACGTATATTTGTCTTATTGTGTGACTTGCTATAATTAAATGAGCTGAATAAGGTTTATAACCTCATTCAGTTTTCAATGTAAAATAATTAATTAGCAATGTCTTGCATAGCAATAGTTGCAATAATATTCCTCATGATAAAGCTTCCTTATCTACAGCTTCTTTGGCAATAATTTCTTGTACATGTTGGATTCTGTTACTCTTTCTCAAGCATTTTATTTATCTTGTCCATGTTTAAATTTTCTCAATTTGCATTTCAAATGTCAGTCTCTTTTAAACAATTTTCTCATTTTTACTACTAGTTGGTTTTGATAAAAGCTAGCTGAATGCACGAGTAAGATTAGAGTTGTCAGTAAAACAATTTAATAAAATTATTAAGAAATCAACTTTTCAGACTAAGAATAACAGTGCATTTTTTTCTTCTCGAAACAATGTATATTAGGCAGACAAAAGCATTGCAGTGGGAAAGTAATTGTATGATAGTAATTCTTTAATTATCTATCCTGACATTTGTTTTTTGTTGGAAAAATGTTGCATTGATTCAACACAGCTATTAAAAAGTTCATTGATGCATGTTTTGGTTTTATTATCATTGTGATGGGGTGTAGCTGAAATGTTTCTATTAAAATTTTTACTTCCTCATGTCTATTCGAATATTCAATGTGAGTTTGTAAGCTTGATACTTGAATGGGAGGGTTTTACAAATTCATTTGTGATATTAATAAATTTGGTCCCCTTGTTTCCGTGATGCTTCTGAAATTCAATGAATAATTCGATGCCAATATACATTGGCGTAGTCATAAAGTCATTTAGTACGTCCATGCCACTTTCCATCAAGATATTCGTGTTTTCTTCTCAAATAAAACATTAGAATTTTGTTGTTTGATATCAAAGTAGTAGTTAGATATTTCTGTAATTTTACTGCTGTGATGCCAATATGTAAGTACCATAAATGCATAAGAATAAATATTGTTCATAATTGTAGCATGTCTATAATTCTTTAAAAAGTGTGTTCTTGTAATATTTGACTTGATTTAATGTGTTTTCTATGTAACAATAGAATGGCAGAGCCAGCAAAAAAGAATGCTAATGCAGATGCTGGAGAGAAAAGGCCCAATCCACCTCGGATTGTATTACCTGGAGGAGTGACTCGTTATAACCAATCTCGTTCCCTTTGGTGTGTTCGAAGAAAATTGTTAAAATTGAAAGCCAAAGGTGTTAAGATTCCAGAACCAAAACCAGAATTTATTATCAAGCCTATTGGAGGGGAAAAGAATGGAGGGACTAGAAAAGTTTATTTGAAGAAAGAGGTAATTTTTTTGACTAAAATTAATTATGCTTTGATTTTCAAACAGCTGTTGTAGTGTGTGGCTGTGTCCTCCTTTCTGATATACCAAAATCTTGTATTTATTGCTGCATGTTAGAGCAACTGATGATATAATTGCAAAGAAATCTCAAAATTTAAAGAGGATGCTTTAAATCAAGTGTTATCTGAGACTTCTTTTTGCTTCATATTTATGTACTTAATCTTCGGTTCTATTTTCAGTCACTATAAAGCAAATATTTTTATAAACAATTTTATGGTGAAACTGATTATGTACTTCAAATCAGTAGTTAGAGCAGTACTTAAGTTCTATTGCAACAATGCCAATATTTAAGATAACTGTTTGAATCTAACTACGACCACATGTCACCGTTACCGGTGCTAATCCTACGTTTTCTTTTGAAGCTCGACAAATGGGTCATTTTCTTTTGGTCAATTTAAAGAAATGTACTTGTTAATGAGTGAATGAAAATATTTCATTAGGTATGGATGTCGAAATGTGAAATTGTTTGAAATGTTGTCGTTAGGTCATCAGCCTAAAGCATTCACTGTTAATTTCTTTTCCCCTGCTTAGCATTTTAAAGCGGCACTTTTTCTTGTTGAAGCTGTTTTAGAAACCATGTTTTCTTCATAAAAACACGATGGATAGATTTCTTTCTGAATAAAAGGTAAGAAAGTAATGATTGTTTTTGTGTGAAGGAAAGTTGATAGGATCTTATAATAGATACTTGAAATTTGCATTTAATTTCTTATTTTGATTTGTATTTCCTATGTTGTCTGTTTCACATTTTTAGATGTTTTAAATTCAGCATACATTTGATAAACAAGTTTTTACTTGAAACCAGTGTGAAAAACTTCCGTCTCTGTGGCAGTGTACTGTGCTAGGATTTTACCTAAAACATTTTATGCTGAATTGTGACCTCTTCAGAGTTGTAAACTTCTTCTAATTATCTTCCTTGAAGGCATCAAGTTTGTCGAGTATTTCATACTGTGGGAAAGGAAAGGATAAATTTGTTGAAAATTGCCCAAAAATTCATACAAACATAAGATAAGGAAAAGTAAATTTTTATATTGAAACTGGATTTTTATTTGTATTCTCAGGTTTTATTTTGACTAATTTTGTAAAATTTAAAGATGTACTATTCATTATTAAGGGAGTTTAAAATAAAGGATTTATAAAGAAAGCATTTTTAACTACTTATTGTGATTTTGAATATTGCATAGAATGTTAAATGTTATAAATCTAAAATGTTGTTACAGAAAAGATTGTATGCTACTGAAGGTGGGCACTCGAAGAATCGCCTTGGTCCAAGAAAACGTTGCGTGAAATATCGTAAGCAACAACTGCGTAGTACTATTACTCCAGGAACAGTTCTCATTATGGTGGCAGGCAAACACCGTGGAAAGGTAAAGATGCATTTTATTTTCAGTTTAGGAACAATTGTTGCAAGTTAAGCTGTCTCTTTTAAACTAGATCTTTTTATTTTTGCTTACTTTGATATTCCTAGAAAAATCATATTGTTTAGAAATTTGAGAATTTCTCTTCACTGAGCTTTTTTTTCTGTTCATATAGTTTCATTTTTTTTTGGTATTTTTATATATTTTGTTTTTTTCACAGAGTAGTTTTCTTGAAGCAGTTGAGTACTGGTTTGTTGCTTGTAACTGGTAAGTAAAAATCCATACTTGTATATAGATCTTGACTTAACTTTCACTTAAAAATTTGTTTATTAGAAATGTTTGCTTTTATTTTTCTGAAGTTTTCAAAAAATTTAGTTCAAAGCTATAAGTTGGAAAACTTATGCTGTACTGTCGACCAATTTCGTCAAATAACAGATGTCCCAAAATACTGCGATATACAGCCTTTAGTGGTAAATAATTCCTGCTCATGTTCAAACATAATCTTATTTTGTGTTTTTGGAAAAGTAACCTTTATTAATAGGATATATTGTAAAACTGCAAGATAACATTTAGATTTGTACATTTGGCCGTGGGTAGCCTAGTGGTTAGAGCGTCGGACTCCAGACCAGAAGGCCAGTTCGATGCCGATGCCACAAATGCCGCCGAGTAAAAGCGGGCTGATGCTCATTAAATCTGTGGAGTCGAGACGGTGTAGCCATCTATCGGTTATGTGAGCAAAATCTTTTATCACCTTATGGTGCTCAAAGCTTAGGCTAACTGACAAATTCTAGCCCTTAGCCTCGATGAATTTCGTGGACCTTGATCTGATGTTACTGTCGATCAGGTGGCATAAACAACAACAGATTTGTACATATGTAAATTTTATAAAATGTTATCACTATAGACTCATTTGTTGTGATTTTGAATGCTACAGTGCTTTGATCCCTGAATGTATTTATTTAGTTTTAATTTTGGTTATTGTAAATATGTATTTTTAATATTTTAAATTTTGCCAATTTATTTGTTATGGGTTGATATGAAAGAAGTACATTGAAAAATTCATTTTCATGCATGGAGAAAAACAAGGACAGCATTTGTTATCTCTTGATTTGTTGTAATAGGTCAATGTAGTTATTCACAGTGTAAATATTAAAACTAAAGTAAATCATTGATTTATGACTTGTTAACATGAAGTAAATTTCTTGTTGACTTTTTTTAATTTCTGAAAATTCCTGTTTTGCATTTATTTAATATTTGAAAGTATTTTGATAGGATACTCTGATTAAGTCTTAGTTGAACTTGCTGATCTCTTTGGCATAGAAAAATTCATTAAATTGTGCTAACATGTTTTTCTAATAGGATAATGTTGTGAGGTAAAACTAGGTGTTTTTTGAAGTGTGAAGAGATTAACATTTCATAGGTTTCCTCACCTTAATAAAAAAATATTTTTTTAAAAAAATAGAAGATTTTGTTTCAATAATAAAAATATTGATTTAGTTTCATTTAATCATATTAACTATATTACTGGAAATGGAAGAAAAAGCACCAACTTAGAGATATTCTTTCATATAAAAGGGTACATATTTTGAGTATTTTCATTTTTCTGTTTAAAGCCATGGATTGTATGCTTTTGCTCATGTTAATATATTTTGCCACAATTTTTAAACATTCATACTTGAATGTATCAAATTTAATTAAATGCATAAATTCTTGTAAACTTTCTTATTTTCTTTTCATGAAACAGAACAACAATGAAGTTGCATTTATTTTGTCACAATTTGAATTTTTTTTTCAAAACAATAATACTTTGCATATTTTATGATTTTTTCTAAAATGAATCAATATTGTTGCATTTAAATAAAATGATTTTAAAACTTTTAGAATCAGTGGTTTTAAAATAAAGCCGACAACTTTTTGGTAATTTTAATAAAACACTCAAAATATTTAAATCATTTAATAATTCTTCATTCATAAAGATAATTGCATGAAACTTTTTCTGTGTCTTATTTCAAAAATCCTCTAATTTTATGCAAGATTTAAAATAAAATTTGTAATTGAAAAATTTCACTTCTGTCTTTTCAACATACAATATTTTAAAAGCTACATTTTAATTTCAGGCCTAAAATTGTGAAAATTGAAAAGTCGTGGAAAGGATTTTTAAAATCTCACTTTGTTCACCACCTACTAGAGAATTTGGCGACTGACCTCTAGAATTTTCAACCATAGGCAAGTGAGGAGGATGACACCTGAGCTTTCCTCCTCTAGTGCCACACCAATGAAGAACAAATTTCAAAGGAGATTTAATGATATAGTTGAAATCCTCTCATTAGCATACACACATAAGTGCCTGTCGTCTGAGGAAACACAAAATTCCCATGCAGTTAAGTTATTTATAGGTAAAGCCCATGCAATATCTGGGTTAAGTGGAAGGAAAGAACAAAGAAGTCAAAGTAATTTCAAAATAATATTAGATGCTGATTTGTGAAGAGAAGGGAAATGTTAAGCGAAAAGCCATGACACATACTCGCAGACCATGCACTCACATCGTCGCAGCGTCACACTTGCACAAAAGTGCTGAAACAGAAAGAGGAGGCAATTAACATTGGGATTACAAGTTACACTTCGGTAAAGCCGTGCTCTGACGGTCATGTCAGCTAGTATAAATTTATATATGCTGAAGGTCATTAAAACATGGATTGCTAAGCGACCATTATACCGTCCCATATTAAGCAAGATCTAATGAGGCCTGAGCAATGTAACTAGACCTGGGTAGGGAAGTCGAGCTACCTGATTGGTTGGTAGGGCTTTATACAAGTATTGATATTATTTAAAAATATCTTGTTTTGAAATTTTGATGTATTTTCGGGAATTCTGAAATGACAATTACATTCCCAGAAATGAAAAACGGATATCATCTAAATGAAATATGACAACTTCCTTTGTTTTGATTAAAAATTTTGTTTAGAGTAAGGTTTAAAGTATGAGAAACATTGCTATTGTAAAGAGTACTCTTATACCTTCAAATTAGTTAGGTGATGCTAAGTAGTCATAATTGTCTTTGATTTGTAACATCTAATTATCCATGTAAGATGTCTTGTTATTCTTGTACATGCTTGTTAATTTTCATTTAACAGGTCCTTATAAACTTAATGGCTGTCCTTTGAGAAGAGTTAACCAGATTTATGTAATGGCCACCAGTACTAATTGGACATAAGCGATGTTAAAATTCCTGAACATTTGGATGATGCATACTTCAAAGGCAGAGCCTCCAAAAATCTAAGAAAACGAAATCTTTGGAACAAAAACGAGTAATCATTCTGAACTTTCACATTTGAAAATGCTTATGGTTAATTTTCGAATGATAGAAATGAATTTTAAAAATTTTGTAATATTCAATAAGTTGTGTTGATCTATAATATTTTATAAAAGTTAAATCTTTTGTATACACAATGCAACATGATTTTCTACTTGGTGTATTTAAAGCATTTTTGTAAACATCTTGTCTTAGTAATCTTGCACAGAATTTTTTTTCCTTTTAAATAGCTTCAGTATGTTGTCCAAAAAATAACCAGATTTGTTTGGTGACAAAAACAATTCCCAAGGAAAACATGGTTGTAAAAATTTTATCTTCCAAAAGTCTTAAAAACCAAGGTTAAATTTTGAACTAATTCTCAGAACAATCGAAGGATAAAACATCAAAAACTAAGTGTATCACAGAACCAAAGTGTTTGCAGGTTGATGAGAACTAGTGTTGTAAAGTGTGATATATAACCACCACAATCACACACAACATTGTTGAACTTATTAAAATACTGATGGTTGATGATAGCTGAAATCGTACCATGGAAGTGTCATATCAGTCATTGGGGAAACTTCGGGTTTTACTAGGTACTACATGTGTTGATTAGGCGAAAGAGTACATATTAGTAGGAAGTGTTCATGAGCAACTTTTGGAATTATGTCACTAAGAGTGAGACAATTTTTGACACATAGTGGTATGTGTGTGTGGTGAAACTTGTGTACATTGCCATACTCTTTGTAATTTATGCAATTCCTTATGTGGACTTCACAAGGAGTTTTAAGAAGCAATGGTTTACAATTATGTATACTAGTTTATAAAATTGGAAGCTTTTCACCTAATAGCATGATGAATTTCTTGTAAATGAGTGAAAATGAGTTGTTACTATTCACCTTGGAAAACTGATATGAGGTTGAAAGGCTAAACAGAGTATTGATTCTCTCGACTGCAAAAATATATAATCCTTTAAAATAATGCTCAGATTGGGTGCAATTTTTGCAAACTCTGGGATAACTATTTTTTATTTTTCAACACATGTAAAAAAAATGGGAAAATAAATGTGCAATTTATTTTTGTAACAGTGACATCAATTCAAGATGTCAGTGCTTGGAATTGTCCTTAGTTATGAAAATTTTTTGATGCTTTTCGCCTATTAGCATGATGATTTTCTTGTAAATGATTCATTATGATTAATTACAATTCACCTTGGAGAACTGATATTAGGTTGAAAGGCTATTATTTTAAAAGGAAATAGGAAAAGATGAAAGGAAAGTTCGCAGCGTGTGGACTAGACCAAATATTGATTATCTAGTTCCTTTAAACTAATTCTAAAGTGGTCTACTTATGGTCTGCAAGAGTCCATGTCAAAGAACTGAGGTTCTGATGTGTAAACCCATTAAATCAGATACTGGCTTTAATTTGTAAAGAATATATAATATATATATAAAGAATATAATTGAATGAGGGGGGTGTCTAGATTTTACCTGTTTGACAGATTTATTTCCTAAATTTAATGAGTTATTTGCAATTCACAAACTGACTGCAACTAGAATAGCTATTTTCCTGAGATTATAATTTTCACATATGTAAGAAAAGGGAAAATAAATTGTACATTTATTTTGTGATATTGGCTCAGATGCCATTGCTTGTGATTATAATTAGAAATTATTGGATACTTTCACTAATAGCATGATGATTTTCTTGTAAATGATTCAATATGATTAATTACAATTCACCTTGGAGAACTGATATTAGGTTGAAAGGCAATTAATGTAAAAGGAATTAGGAAAGGATGAAGGTATCTCATAGCATTATTCTAGACTGAACCAAATATTGATTATCTGGACTGTTTTCCTTTAAAACAGTTATTCCTTAAGTGGTCTATGACCTACAAGGGGTGGTCCATGTCAAAGAACTGAGGGTTTACGATAATGGCTCCCATTAAATCAGGTCCTGGCTTTAATTTGTAAAGAATATATAATCGAATGGGGGTGTCACACCTGTTTGACAGATTTATTTCCTAAATTTAATAAGGTTAATTTGCAGTTACAAGCTGACTGCAACTAGGATAGCTATTTTTCCTGATTATAATTTTTCACATGTAAAAAAAAAGGGAAAATAAATTGTACATTTATTTTTGTGATATTGGCACCAATTCAAGATGCCATTGCTTGTGATTATAGTTAAGAAATTGTAGATGCTTTTTCACTAATAACATTGATTTTCTTGTAATGATATGATTAATTACAATTCACCTTGGAGAACTGATATTAGGTTGAAAGGCTATTATTTTAAAAGGAAATAGGAAAAGATGAAAGGGAAAGTTCATAGCATTATTCTGGACTGAACCAAATATTGATTATCTGGACTATTTTCCTTTAAAACTGATTCCTAAAGTGGTCTATGGTCTGCAAGGGGTCCATGTCAAAGAACTGAGGGTTTACGATAATGGCTCCCATTAAATCAGATACTGGCTTTAATTTGTAAAGAATATATAATATATAAAGAATATAATTGAATGAGGGGAGTGTCTAGATTTTACCTGTTTGACAGATTTATTTCCTAAATTTAATAGGTTAATTTGCAGTTACAAACTGGCTACCTAGAATAGCTATTTTCCTGATTACATAATTTTATCACATGTAAAGAAAGGAAAATAATTGTACATTTATTTGTGATATTACTTGGCACAATTCAAAGATGCCATTGCTTGTGATTATAGTTAAGAATTATTGAATGCTTTTCACCTAATAGCATATTGATTTTCTTGTAAATGATTCAATATGATTAATTACAATTCACCTTGGAGAACTGTGTGGGATTTGAAAGGCAATTAATGTAAAAGGAATTAGGAAAGATAGAAGTGTCTCATAGCATTATTCTAGACTGAACCAAATATTGATTATCTGGACTGTTTTCCCTTTCGTGATTATTCCTAAAGTGGTCTATGACAGTGAGTCCATGTCCAAAGAACTGAGGGTTTACGATAAGGCTCCATTAAATCAGGTCTAGCTTTAATTTGTAAAGTATACAAAGTGATCAAATGAAAAGATGCGAAGCGACATAAATGAAACAGTTAAATATTTTATTCCTTAAGAATGTAGCGAGACATCTCGGGATGCCATTGGAGATGACTGGGATCAGATCATGCCTTGGAGTGCCGCATGTAAGGAAAACAAAGGCTCTTATATGGCGTCAAATGATGCGAGCTAGAATCTCGAGCACAGAAAAACGCTCCGATGTACTGGGAGACACTCCGGCGCCCTCGCGGTCCATCAAGAACAAAGACCGTGGCTGCTCACGAGGTGTGGTTCTGTCCATGATAGCGTGCGTCCACACGTCTCAGAGTCACACAAATGGAACTGGACAAGTTCGATGGGAGACGATGGACCATCCATCCTACAGTCGGACATGTCACCCTGTGATTTCCATGTTTGGTCCACTGAAGAAACCTGAAGGAAAGCGGCTTCTTTCGGACGGCGTGCTCAAGGACACTGTGAAGGACAGGTCGTCACGACCACAGAATTCTGGGAACAAGGGATCCTGCAGCTTGTTCATCCAGTGGGATCTTTGTGCTCAGGCCTATGGTGTATATTTTGAATAAAGTTATATTTGTACCCACCGTGTCGTTTTAGGTACCTTTTCATTTGATCACCCTTGTATATGTCAGATGGGGGGTGTCCAGATTTTACCTGTTTGACAGATTTATTTCCTAAATTTAATAAGGTTAATTTGCAGTTACAAGCTGACTGCAACTAGGATAGCTATTTTTCCTGATTATAATTTTTCACATGTAAAAAGGAAAATAAATTGTACATTTATTTTTGTGATATTGGCACCAATTCAAGATGCCATTGCTTGTGATTATAGTTAAGAGAATTATTGGATGCTTTTCACCTAATAGCATGATGATTTTCTTGTAAATGATTCAATATGATTAATTACAATTCATCTTGGAGAACTGATATTAGGTTGAAAGGCAATTAATGTAAAAGGAATTAGAAAGGATGAAGGTATCTCATAGCATTATTCTGGACTGAACCAAATATTGATTATCTGGACTGTTTTCCTTTAAAAGTTATTCCTAAAGTGGTCTATGACTTACAAGGGATGGTCCATGTCAAAGAACTGAGGGTTTACGATAATGGCTCCCATTAAATCAGGTCCTGGCACTTTAATTTGTAAAGAATATATAATCGAATGGGGGTCAGATTTTACCTGTTTGACAGATTTATTTCTTAAATTTAATAAGAGTTAATTTGCAGTTACAAGCTGATACCTTCAGACCACTATTTTCCTGATTATAATTTTCACATAGCAAAAATAAATTGTACATTTATTTTTGTGATATTGGCACCAATTCAAGATGCCATTGCTTGTGATTATAGTTAAGAGAATTATTGGATGCTTTTCACCTAATAGCATGATGATTTTCTTGTAAATGATTCAATATGATTAATTACAATTCACCTTGGAGAGCTGATATTAGGTTGAAAGGCAATTAATGTAAAAGGAATTAGGAAAGGATGAAGGTAGTTATTCTGGACTGAACTAAATAATCTGCACTGCTTTCCTTTAAAAGAATGCTCAGATAAGGTGTACTTGGGTATTTTTGACTATGGGGTAGATAAAAGGGAAATGTTTGATTTCTCATTAAAAGAATTTTTGAAGTATATTAATATTTTGTCATCACACTGTAAGATGGTTGCTTAGGATAACTCTTTTCCCTTGTTTTAATTTTTAGAAACATGTATAGAGGATAAAATGTGTGAAAAAAATAATCCATTTGAGTTATGGGAAGAGATTTCACCTTATAGCATGATGATTCATGAAAATAATTAAATATGATTCAATAATTCACCTTGGAGAGAACTGATGATAGATTTAGAAGGAAATGGTTTTTGTGCCTGATTTTTTTTCTGTATTAGAAATATTTCGAGGAACTGTTCATTTTAATAAATGTCCAATATAATTCTTTGATTTTATATTTTACTTGAGAGAAGTAATGACTTGATTTCAAGAGAATTGATTTTGTTCAGAATAATTTACCTCTAAAGAGCTTTTTGATCTGATATGACTCTTGCTTTCCAATATGATTGATCATGAATTTATTTTAGGGTCGTTAGATTTGAAAGTAAATACATCAATATATTGTTATGGATTTTTTTAAAAAAATTTTTATTTTTGTTTATTTGATGTTATGCATTGATTTCAAATTAACTATTGTCTTTAGTGAAAACAATATTTTCTTGTATGTTTCTGGTAAGTTTTAAAAAAATTTTAAATGAAGTACTTTTACCTGCAATTTCTGATCCCTTCTAGAATTCATCAGGATAAAATTCTCCAAGTAACATTCTTAAAGAAGTTTTTACACTTAATTTATTAAATTTTTTTTGGTACTGGCAGCAACTTAAGATGCATTTTGAGATTCATGTATTAGTTTATGAAATATTGGAAGCTTTTCTCTATTAGCATGATAATTTTCTTGTAAATGATTGAATGCAATTTGATACAATTTACCTTGGAGAACTAACTGATCAGGTTGAAAAGGCTTCAATTAAAAGTTGGTGGATATAGCAATATTCTTAATTTAGAGTGAAGATATGTTAGTTATTAGGAGGAACTTAAATGGATGATTGATAAATATTTAATTTGTGTCATTAAAAGAAAGAAAATTTAGTATTTGTATTTGTCATTTTTATTGATATAATTTTGATTTTTCAGGGGTATGTTCTTACAGAGCAGCGTAAAAAGGACCAAGTGGAAGTGGATAGACAAATTATTTCTGTAATTCACAAGCATCGAGAAAAACCTTCTTCAATATTTTAAGAACCTACCTTGAGTCCATATGTACCCCCATCAGTTGAAATTCTAAGTGAACTGAATTGTGAATAAAAAAAACTTTTCAAAGGAAAAATTTTACTGTCTATACCTTAAATTAGACTTATCTTTTATTATTATTTACAAAAATTGTTAAAGGATTTAATTATCAAAAGTATGACTGTTCTTTTTGGTTGTACGAAATAATATAGACTTAAATTTCTTGTTCAGAAGAATTTTACCATTATTAGAATAGGCATTTGTTCAATGCTGTTTAGAAATTGGTCTGATGCACATTTTTTCAAGGCTTTAAGTCCTTACATTGGAATGGTGTGGAAGTTTTGAGAAGTGAGGTGTCATTGTTACTTGACTATTCAAGGTATGGAAGTTTGTTGCCAATAGCTCTGTACAAGCTTCAAAGTAGCTTTTCAAATGTTTGATTTTTTGCATATATTATTTAACTGTCACTTTTGGAAAAATTTCTTATACTGCAATGATAAAGAATGTTTTCGAAACATATCTTCCCATTTCAAATTTCTGTTAGTGCTTCTGGATAAAATTGGTATCTTTTAATAGTTCAAAAGGAATTAAATTGATTTAAGTAGATAACACTTCAAAAAATAATTGTGGACTTTTTTTTGTATTTTGTTGCATAAATAGGTAAATAAAATGGTTTAAATAGCTTATGTTTTCATCCAATCATTAGTTCCTGGTGTATATATTTGAGAAATTGTAGCATATACCCCTTATAACGGCAGTGTCTAATCATAACTTTGACCGGGAACTGTTAGAAAGAATTCCACCAAGTTTTAGATTTAAAATTTTTGACTTGGGAAATCTTAAGTATGTAGGAATTCAAGTATATGCTACTATTTATTCTTAAAACAAATCTGTTGCCAGATACTTTGCATTTATAGAAACGCATGACAAATAAAGAATTAAATGCATTGGCTCAGCCTTTGATTCATGATTCAACAAGGTTTA
>BMAO01027425.1:120382-141536 GCA_019973975.1 Trichonephila clavata
TGTGGTTCAGTCATATTGTGATAGCGGTTGGTTCCTGCTTGTATCTGAAACCCCTTGTCTACCTGTAAACCCGGCTAGGTGTGTGGGAGAAACTGAATGATCCACAGACATGATTTCAATCTAATAATTTTTTGTTACCAAATATCAATCAGACACAATAACAATCTAATTAAGGTAGGTAATTAAATAGTAGAGCGTGGAGGTGAGATTATATAACACGGGGATACTACTACGGACCCTTAACTGAATCTAAGATAGCTTAAATACGCTCAAATATAACTACGTCACACACTAATAAGCTAACTTCCAATTAATCAAGCTCATAATACCTGTACTTGCTATGCATCGGATCCTACACTGGAAACTTGCAGATGATCTCTCTATCTGGCTTGATCAATGTCGTTGGATCCCTGCTCTGTAATCTTTTCCCAAGACCTCTTACTAATTCCATTATCTTTCAATCTTCAACTAACAAACTAACTTGCAGACCCTATGCTAACTTATTCTTGCCAACTACAACGGGCTAACTCCCAAACTCGCGAAAACAGAATTTATATAATATACTTCATTTACATAATCATGCTTTCTTGGTCGGCGAAGGTTGGTTGAATTAACTATTTTTCCCCAGAATAGTTCCCAAGGTGTTGGTATAGTCGCGGATAGAATCGTTACAATATGTATATACATATTTATATTAATTGTAAACTATTTAGTAAAAAGTAACTAAAATAAATTTTTTGCTGATCTAAGTAGGAATTGACTTAAAAAAGAATTTTATATTACTTGTTATATATATATATATATATATATATAGATAGATAACATTTTTTTATCCTACGTTCATCTGCGGTATTTCTACCATTACCCGACCAAGCAGTTCAGTATAGCGATGAGAAGGTATAAAAATAAGAATAAAATCTTTCATTTGCCTCAATAAAGTTATCAGCAAAAAATAATGATATAATAACACTGCTGCGACGTTGGTTACTAATGTTGTGCTGCTGCTAATATGTAGCACAGCTGAAGTCATTGTTAAGGAGGGATTATTCCCAATAAAGGTGGCGTTAGGACGACACTGGAATGCCTGTAGATGTCAGTTTCGATTGGTCACCGTAAGTGTGAAAGTCAATCGGAGAGAGAGTCCATTGGAGCGTGCTGGAAGTCGATCAGTGAGAGAGACCAAGTGGAAGTGTCTCTCTAGTTGTCACGGGTCTAATCGGATTCTTCTCACTAACAGTCCTTTTGGGGGAAAATATATATATATATATATATGGCTCTTTAATCTATTGAAAGCCTTCCTTCGAAGAAGTTGTGAGTATGTAAATTAAGACTTGTACATAAAAATTAAACTTTCGAGTTATAGAGAAGGAAGTTAGACTGCTGCGGTTAGCAGTGATTGATTAAACGTGAAGTGAGGCGTGGATACTTCGTAGCTCATTGATGTAATATTAAAGTTGACGATTTGTCAATTAGGAATCAAATTAGGTTAGGTTGCTAAAAATCAGAAGATATAGCCTAGACCAGGGGTCGGCAACCTGCGGCTCTTTTGTTTTATACGCAAGAATTATTTATTTTATCAAAAAAAACATTTAAAAATCGTTTTGAATCTGTAGCGGTACCATCTATATAAGCCAGTAACTACCTCCGCACCACGGTGATCATTTTGGTGTAGTGGATAAGTTACTCGAGATGCGCGCCACTTCAAATCGATTAACGAGGATTAGGCACCGTTTCTATCTCTCAGCCACTTGTGCTCGCTTTTCACCGCACCCCTCCCCCGTGACACACTTCGTCACTGTTGTCAGTCCGTCGGAAGATTCTATGTGGGTTTTAATTCGCTTTCGATGCAAGACTATTTGGCGTCTACACCAGTGCTTTGGCTGTGACGTATAGTTTGTTGTTTCAAGTAGAAGAGCTAGAAGCGAATTATCTTCTCAAAGATATGCATATAAAAAAACCGAAGTAAAGGTAGGTTTACATAATATGTATTATATTTTCATAATACATATTTTTTTTCCAAATAAGATACCTACCTACTTTTTGAAGTCAATAAGAATTGTCAAAAAAGGAACAAAAAACTATTGTTGGATATTACCACGAAAATGTTTTATTAAAATATATATTACATATATATAAATTACCTATTTTATTATTTATTTATTTAATAGCTTTTATTAATTAAAAATTAGCGTAAAGTAATAAATAATACCAATAAAAATTGTTATTTAATAAACCTATTTTGAACTCTGAGGATCAAAGTAGGTAGGTATTTGTTAGATTGTTTATATGTTTGGCAATTTTCATTGATTTCGGCATAACTGGGCATAACACTTTACTCGTAAACTAAGTATCTAATATTTGCCAAAATTTAAAAAAAAAATGTGCAGACTGCGCCGCGATAAACACGTTTTGACAAGTTTGTTCGTGCCTTTTGGTGATCACCGCACACGGAGGCGACCACAAATGCGACGAAACTTATAGTCAATCAGTATGGAAGAGAATGAGACAAACAGTGTTTCGTGTCTAAATTATTTATTTTAATAATTAAATCATTATAGAATTATTTATTTATTTGGGTAAGTTTTTTTAATTGGGAAAAATTTTTGTAAATTTTTTTTGGATAAATTATATTTCATTATGCCCAGCATCTCGTATGTATTTACGTAAGATATACGTTGACATAGTAAATAACTGCAAAACTTGTCATCTGCTGTTTTGATACCTAAATAATAATTTTGAAAATTCTTTATTACAACTTCACCGCAAGCATGGCAGCTACAAAAAAAAGAGAGAGAGAGAGAGAGAATAACTGAAGAACATCGAGAATTCAATCGGGATTAGACGGAGTCGTTCGCTTCCATATGCAACTCAGATGGTTTTCCGACTTGTCTCATTTGCCCCGAAAAACTCGCATACAATGAGAAATAAAATTTTGAGAGACACTTCACTACAAAAACATACTCAGTTTTCTGTAAATATCCAAACGGCGAAAAACGAAAAAAAAGCTGACGACGCGCTTCAAAAAACTAAAACAGCAATCAAGTTCCATGTTAACTAACTGGACGCAATCTACAAGTAATGTTAATCTGGCAAGCTTTACTGTATCACTAGAAATTGCAAAAAAAGGCAAACTTTTCACAGATGGTGAGTATGTCAAAGATTGCTTCACATACATGCATCTGAAGAACTGTTTCGTAATTTCAAAAACAAATCAGAAATCTTGAAAAAAAAATCAAATATTTGCCAGTATTCGCTAAATCAGTACAAGATATATATATATATATATAAAATAGTTAAAATATCTTCAAAAGTAGCATATTCGCAGGTGGAAGATATTCAACTTTCTTCTGCCTTATCACTAGCTATAGATGAGTCTTGAGACAAAAAAGACACGGCACAAGTTGTTCTTTTTGTTAGGTATATGTCTTTCCAAGGTCCAAAAGAAGAACTTTTAGATTTGCTGCCGCTCTCGGGACAAACTAGAGGGAATATGTAACGATTACCGTGCAAAACGACTTGAAGATAATAAGATCGATTTAAATAAAATCTTATCAATAGCAACTGATGAAGCCAGAAGTATGACAGGAAAAAATAAAGTGGCAACAACGATTCTTCAGAGCAAAATAAACAACGGAATTCTTACGTTTCACTGCATAATATACGAAGAAGCGCTTTGTGTTCAAACATTTCCGGCCGAAATAGTTGAGGCCATGAATTTGGTAATCAAGATTGTTAACAGCATCTTGTCAAAAACCATCTATCATCGTCAGTTTAAAGAATTCTTAAGCGAATTGGAAACTCAGTATTTCGATTTCCTTCTTCACAATTAAGTGCGATGGCTTTCCAAAGGTAAGGGTGTTCAAACGTTTTGCTTTGTGCTTGAATGAAATAAATGTATTTATCCTCAAGGAAAAAGGCATTAGTTACCCTAAATTAGAGAACGACAAATGGTTGTAAAAATTTTACTTTATGGTGGATATCACAACGAAATTAAATGAGCTGAATCTAAAACTGAGAGGAAAGGGAAACCCAGCCTATGTTTTGGTAGAAAAATCGGTTTGTTTCAAAGAAAAATTAGTTCTTTTGCAGAAGATATTCACAGAGTAGTAATTTACACTGATAGCCACCGTAAATGGAACACCCTGAAGAAAGCAAGTAAATAACATGAAATTACAACATGCATTAGCGAAGGTGAGATATGCAAATATGATTAGAATTTCAGCGCAGTCACACATCACGCACGTCTGTGGCGCCACCTCAAAGCCCTATTTAAGGCTTGGAGATTTCGACGATTTCAAGTTTGGCAATTGTGTTTTTCTTGTAGTTTTTTCAAAAAATGATCAGTTATGTCTCGTATAAAACAGCGATCAGCTTTTGATCGAGTTCGACAGAGGAAGGATAGTGGCCCTACCGAGATTGTGGATTATCTTTCAGGGAAATCGGTAGTCGTTTTGGACGAAACAAAACAACTGTAGTGCGGATATGTGACCGTTGGATGCAGGAGGGTACGATGGACCCACGTGGTCGATCGCATCTACCTCAGTGCACCACTTCACGTGAGGACAGGCAAATTGTGCGCATTGCAGGGACGGATCGTTCAGTCACATCACGAACCATAGCACAGCACGTTGAGGCTGTAACGCATCATTCAGTGTCTGCGCGTACCATTCGACGCCGTTTGCAGCAGAGTGGTCTGTCCATGAGACGTCCATTGCTTGGTCTACCCTTGACGCAGAACCACAGACGTCTCCGCCGCCAATGGTGCGATGAAAGAAGATGTGGGTGGCAGAATAGAATGAAGTTGTCTTACTGACGAGTCACGCATCTGTCGCAACACCACGATGGTCGGATTCGAGTCTGGAAACACCGTGGAGAGAGGATGCTAAACAGCTGCGTTATGCACCACCACACTGGTCCTGCATCGGGTATTATGGTATGGGCAGTATTGGATATCACTCTCGCACTCCTCTAGTACGCATTGCCGGCACTTTAAATAGCCAGCGCTACATATCCGAGGTGTTGGAGCCAGTTGTCCTCCCTTACCTTCAGGGCTTGGCCACAGCCATATTTCAAAAGATAATGCGCAACCGCACATGGCACGCATTGCCTAAAGCTTCTTCGTTAATCTCTGATTGAATTGCTTCTCTGGCTGGCTCGCTCTCCGGATCTTTCGCCGATAGAAAAACATGGGGTCCATGGTTGCTCAACGATTGACTCAGATTAAACCCCCAGCTGCCACACCAGATCAACTTTGGCAACGTGTGGAAGCTGCTTGGTCTGCTGTGCCCCAAGAACACATCCAAAGTCTCTTTGAATCAATGCCGAGGCGTGTGCAGTGGTGATCTCCAACAATGGCGACTACTCTGGCTACTGATTCTGGCAGGAACTACTCTTCACAGAAGTCTATAAATTTAATAATTTGATACTTGGTCAACATGTTATCTACAAAATAAATTTTGTTGTGCTATCTCTTGTCTTTCTTGGTGTTACATTTATGGTGGCCAGCAGTGTACTTCATTTTCAATTTCTAAAGCAATATCGTGACAAAACCAGTGCCAATGTTGACACGAATTACTTCAGCACAGTTATAAAAAAATTTAAAGATGAATTTCCTGATAGATTGGTGCAATTCAAAACCAACAAAACAACTCTAGCATTCATAGTAAATTCTCTCAACACAAATAGAAATGAAATCAACATTAAGCCATTTGGAATTGATATTGGATCTCTAGAAATGTAATTGATCGATTTAAAAAGTAAAGCTTTGTGGAGTGGAAAATTTACAGAGTTGAAAAGAATTTACAAGTTGGAAGAGTTGGAGTTTCAGAAATGTATGTACGTAACGCAACAAAAGGGGACAGCTTTATAATAAATGCCATGAGTTGAGGCACTTATATTCGACGTATGGAATAGTTTTCCAGATTGCTACAGTGAGGTGAAGAAGTTGGCATTTGGAGTGCTGACTATCTTCGGATCGACATATTCGGGCAAGCAAGTGTTCTCTTGTGTGAATATAATTAAAAGTAAAGTAATAAGCCAACTAACAAATGAAAATTTAGAGTCCTGTTTGAAAGTTTAAAAAACAAGTTATGAGTCAAATTTATCCAAACTTTCTAAGACCATGCAAAGCCAACGCTCCCATTGAATTTGTTTGCTCAAATGTATGTTATTGTTCTTTTTTTTAATTTTTAAGTAGTACGTTACATCGTTTAGTAAAGTTTAAATTTTCTATTTTAATAACCATACAAAGCCATAGCTCCCATTGAATTTGTTTGCTCAATTTTTTGTTATTGAAGCACAAGTTAGTGTTGTAAGTACATGTTTAATTTTTTTAAATTTTTACTTAAATAATAAGTAATTATCTAATAATGCCATATAATCTAATTTGTTGTGAAAAACACTACTGACATATGAATAAATAGATATTTTTTCTTATGAATAGATAGATTAGTTTTTTTTTATCAAAAAACTTTACTTATGGAAGTACTATTTTTTGTTGTCAAAAAAAAATTTGTGGCTCTTTAAAAACTTTGAAATTTTTGTAAATTGTAATTTTTGACTCTTTTGACTTAAAAGGTTGCCGACCCAGGCCTAGACATAAGTGATCGGTTTTTTTAAAGTCTTCTCGTTACTCGCCTGCCTCAGTATTCTTTTCCATATTTGGTTTTTTGGTTTCATCTCTTAACTTTTGTTAAGGTATCCTACTACCCTAAAATTGTTAATTGTACCAAAAATTGACAAATTTTTTATCATTTTATTTTATACGCCATCTTATTAGTTTTATGAAAATACTAAGTTTATAATTTTCCGTTCACTAGAACAAAACTACAAGTGTTTTAGTAAAAGCACATGCCATTACTTTAAGCAAGATGTCATACTTAAAAACGCGTTTTACTCGAAATGTATGTGTGTTTTTTTTAAATACTCAAACGGGGACAGCAATTGCTAAAAAAGTTTTGAAAATAATTAACTGAAATTTTTTCTGTAAGTTCTGTATAATAATAGAATTGTTTTAACCTTCAGATTAATCAATCACTGTTTTATTACAAAATTTACAGCTCCTTATGTTTATTTAATCACTGTTTTTTTTTAACAATTTCATATAATACCTGAGATAAGTTCTCTAGTTTTTGTAAAAAAGAAAATATCTCTTATCCTGAAGGTCATTTTAAAAATGAATAGCATAGCAACACATTAGAATGAAAAAATTGAAAATTTGTTCAAAACCTTTGGTACAGAATGAACCACGTTTATGATATTTTTTTGTCAATTTTTACCTATTTTTTCCCGTTTTAGTAATAATAATTTTTTTTCTTTCTTAATTTTAGCACATTTTTTAATGGCTAAACAAATTTAAAAGTAACAAAAATCCCCATATCTCCATTTTTAAAAAAAAAAGTTGTCGCAACCAGTCGGATACCTTAATAGAATTTGGGTTGTTTGTCATAACTGAGAATAAATTGAAGTTATATTGACTATGGTTAATCTTCCTTCCAATTCTCCCACACTAAGGGATGAGATAACTCATCCCTCACATAGTGTCTGTGAAGCTCCTTAGCGTATCGATAGTCTTTAAGTTTCCCCTTTAGGTGTCTCTCTAAAGGTGGAATACATCGCGCCCACAAAAGTGACACGTGATGTAGAATAGCTTCTGTTTGGACGTAGCCAGGTTAACTATTCCAATATTGTTCCAATTCCCCCACACGCTATAAACTTTGAAGCCGGTGGTTGGCATGGTAGCTGCGCCGGTCTCCTCACTGTAAGCTGGATCAAGGAAGGTCGAAGGTTGACTTCTCGCAGAACATAAGCATCGGTGTGTCCAGTCTGGGATACTTTCCCACGCGAAACTACTTAACTGTTGAGATATCACTAGTTCCTTCGGTGAAGTCAGCCGCAACACACTAATAATCTATATATATAAAGGAGAAAAGCGACTCACTCACTGACTGACTGACTGACTGACTGACTGACTGACTGACTGACTGACTGACTGACTGACTAATCACGAAATCTCTGGAACTATTCAACCTACAGACTTGAAATTTGGTTGACATGTTCCTTTGATAGAGTAGACATCAGCTAAGAAAGGATTTTCCGAAATTCGAAACGCAAGGGGCGTTACGGGGGTTAAGGGCTTTAATAATAATTGTTTCCATGTTTAAACTACTTGATGTACAATCTTGAAATTGGGTAAGCGGATTCCTTCAGAGAGTAGAGATCCGCTACAAAATGAGTTTGCTGAAAATCGACCCCCAAGTGGCGTTGCAGGGGCTTAGGGGGCGTTATAGATAATTATTTCCATTTTTAAACTATTTGACGCACTGTCTTTAAATTTGATATATAGATTCCTTTCGTAGAATAGTGATCAGTTAAAAACGGGTTTTGTGAAAACAGACTTCTAAGTGGCGTTGCGGGGGATTAAGGGGCGTAATAGATAAATATATCCGTTTTTAAACTACTTCACCTAACTGCTTGAAAATTGGTAGGTAAGTTTCTTTCCTGGAGTAAATATCCGCTACAAAATGGGTTTTGGGAAAATTGACCCCCAAGGGGTGTTGCGGGGGCGGGAGGTTTAAGGGGCGTTATAAAATCCCATTTTGAAGTTATTAGACGTACAGTCTTGAAACTTAGTAAGCAGATTCCTCTCATAGGGTAGAGATACGCTAAAAATTGGTTTCGGTAAAATTGCCCCCAAGTGGCGTTGAGGGGACTTAAGTGGCGTTATAGATAATTATTTCCATTTTTAAACTATTAGACGCACAGTCTTTATATTTGATAAAGAGATTTCTTTCATAGAGTAGAGATCAGCTACAAGAAGGTTTTGTGAAAACAGACCTCTAAGTGGCGTTGCAGGGGAATAAGTGGCGTAAGAGATAAATATTTTCGTTTTTAAACTATTTGACCTACCTGCTTGAAAATTGGTAGGAATGTTTCTTTCATGGAGTAAATATCCGCTACAAAACGGGTTTGGAGAAAATTGACCCCCAAGGGGTGTTGCGGGGGGTTAAGGGCAGATATAAATAATTATTTCTTTTTTTAAACTATTAGACTCACAGTCTTGAAATTTGGTTAGCAGATTCCTCTCATAGGATAGAAATACACTGCAAAATGTGTTTTGTGAAAATCGACCCCTAGGTGGTGTTGCGGGGGTTCAAGGGGCGTTATGATAATTTTTTGCATTTTAATTAATTGGACGCACAGTCTTCAAATTTTGCTAAGCAGATTCCTTTCATAGAGTGCAATTCCCCTAGAAAATGGGTTTTGTGAAAACAGACCCAGAAGTGGCGTTGCGGGGGCTCAAGTGGCGTTATAGACAATTATCCCCATTTTTAAACTGTTAGACGTACAGTGTTGAAATTTGATAAGCAGATTCCTTTCGTAAAGTAGAGAACCGCTACAAAATGGGTTTCGCGAATATCAACTACCAAGTTTAATTTCGGGAGATTAAGAGGCGTAATCGATAAATATTTCCATTTTTAAACTACTTGATCATCCTGCTTGAAAATTGGTAGGCATGTTCCTTTCATGAAATAGAGTTCCTCTAACAAAGAGTAAAATGAAAATTGACCCCCAAAGATGTTTGCGAGGGGTCAAGAGGAGTTACAGAAAAAAATTCCTGTTTTTAATTGTTAGACCCATATACTTGAAATTTGTTAAGCATTTTTCTTTTGTTGAATAGGGATCCACTAAGAATAAATTTTAAGCAAATCAAGTTCTGGGGGGTTCCAGGGGGTTACTGGGACGTATTGACAAAAAAAATTACTTTTTTCGAGCTACAAGGACTATAATAATGAAATTTGGTTTGCATTTTTCTTTTGTTGAATTGAAATCCGCTTAGAGCGGTAATTTTGGAAAACGGCTCTCAACGGGATTACGGGGATATTGATAGTAAAACTTTTGTTTTTTCTGTTAGATTTAGACTTGAAATTTGGCTTGCATGTTCAATTTACGGAGTAGAGATCCACCGAAAATTGGTTTTGCGGGAATCCACTTGGTTTTTGAGTTACGAAAGAGCAAACATCATTCTATGCTTCAATTTTAGAGATTTTTAGAAAATACAAATTAGATGGGTTCTGCCCTTTTTTTTTTTATCAACAGGTGACAGTTACAGGTATAAGTATATTTTTCAATCGAATTCTTAATGCTAGGACTTAGATATCAATAATTTATACATATATATAAGCAGTAAAAATTTATAAAACATCATGAAATACCCAGCGAAGCGGGCGGGTAACAGCTAGTCTAATATATAAAATTCTCCTGTCACAGTGTTTGTAACCAAACTCCTCCGAAACAGCTAGACCGATTCTTATGAAATTTTGTGCGTATATTCAGTAGGTCTGAGAATAGGATGTAAACTATTTTTTCATTCCGATATTGCAATTAGTTGAAAAAATATCAATTAAAAACCTTAAAACGCGCAATTGTTTTACCTTATGTGTTGTTTATTTCGCTTGGCTTCGAAAATTGGTTTCGCGCCAGATGTTCCTTTTTCTTCAAGCACGTTTCCCGCATGTGATGGTTTTCAATTATTCGTATGGTGTCTGGTTTCATATACTGCATGGATCACATTCGGGTTTCGGTTATCGGAATTGTGTCCGGTCCCAATTGATTCGGATATACGACGTTCTACTGTATTACTATAATAAACTAAAGCATCAACAAAGTATATATAGAGCATTTCTATCTCTTTAATTAATGCAGCATAGTAATACAGAAATCATTAATAGGAATCCTTTTCATGTACATTATTTTTTTTAAAAAATCATATATTCTACATTATACAGTCAATGATGTTGAAAAATTTTAGCGAACAAAATTCACAGTTCATTAAGTAGGTTTTTGAAGAATGTGTAATATGCCTTGAAAATTACAAATTTTATTGAATATTTTATTCTTATTTTATTTATGATCATTATATTCAGCATCCTCCTGTTAATTTGAGTTGTTATATATGTATAAAGTATTTCTCAAATCTTCTCATACAATAAATCATGTAAATGTATTTATTAGACATAATTATTGCAGTTTATTAAGAGGACTCGGTACCCTTTGAATTTTTTTTTTATTTATGCATTTAAAAATTATATTTTAGCATTCCATACAATGTTTATATTCAATAAAACAATATGAGGTATAATTTTGCACATAAAAACTCACACAATTTTAAAATTTTTAAATTTTTTAAAAAAAAAATGAAAATTTTTAAAATTTTTGCTCCTTTGTATTTATTAATATTTTGACATGAAATTTTTTGTAACATTCTTAATTACTTATTTATCTGGAATACATTATATTTTCAGTTTTATGTACTTATTTTACTGTTTGATTTTGTATTATTACTTAAAAAATTCTATGTTCAATAAAGTTTTAGAAGTTCTTTGTTATCTATGCATTTTATGCATGTTACAGAATTTGGGATTTAAAAAATTTAAATAGTTTTGTATAAAATTCTGTGTTTTTAATTTCGAAATAAATATTAAATGTGTGCCTTTATATGTTTTAAAAAATTGATATAAAAATATACAACATGAATATTTATTCTTTGTTTTCAGAATTTTGATTTTACAGGCTTCTATGAGTGTTTGTGAATGTTTAATATACATATGATGTTAATTGGATTCCAATTAATCATTATTATAAATAAATCTATTATTCACTAAAATGATCTTTTTGAAAAAATAACATTTATTTTTTGAAAAATTCATTAAATTAAAAAAAAAATTATTTTAAAAATAGATAATTCAGAAAGGTCAGCAAAAAAATAAATGGGAAATGTAAAAACATTTTTAAAATTTCTGTACGTTTTAAGAAAAATAAAAAATACATGCATAATGTGTTGCATCACTATGGTCATTTTTTTTTTACCGAATCTGTCTCGCTTTTACGAGCCCTTTCACACTAGTCAACTTGTGCCTCAAATAATACAAAGAGTCAGTCGGAAACTAGTTTCGATTAGAAACCGCCTGGATCCCATCACACGTGATCAACTGGCACTCCCTGCTGTGAAGCTTTCGAAAAACGCATGCTCCTCTCTACTAGTTGACTCAACTTGATGGATATTGTGGAAGGCTATGCGCTTCACACGTATACACAAGTAGTTACTTGTATTGAAAATGGAGAAAGTTTTTTATGGTTTTAACGTGGAATTCTTTGTGGAAGAAATCAAAAATCGACCAACGATATGGGACATGCGATGCGAGACGTACAAAGATCGAATTAAGAGAAATGAAGCATGGATGGAAGTGGCGCGCCAGCTTTATTCAAATTTTGATGCAACGGAACTAACAAAACAGTCTACAATCTGTAAGTTAGGTGCATTTTGTTTTCAAAGGACTGAAAATGTACAAAGTTCTAGAAAAATTTTGCATTTGAAGTTTTGAGATACATAATATTTAATTTATTTTATAAATCTCGGCTGCATCCTAGTTTAGCCCTCTGCTTATAATTATTTTTCCCGGCGCGGTGAAAAATGCCGCGTTTTTCAAAATAACTATCCCAAAAATTATTTTCATGAAAATTCTTATTTTTATGTTTGAATGTTTTTAAGTTCAATTTTCAAAAAGCAAGGTAGATCCCCCCCCATCTGTTATATACCACTTATTTAATAAAATTTCGATTGCGAAAATAAAAAGAACTTCCAAAATTTGAAAATGAACTATATTCAATGTGAAGTCCTACAACAAGAGGGCAATGTGTTCAAGTTAAGATACGCAATAAAATATTACACGATTCTATATGGATTTGCAGTCACCTTGTATAAAAAAAAAGAATGAATTTATTATTTTTTCCAAATATTTGGATTTTGTAGGCAGAGGCGGATGAAGATAGTTGGAGGTCCATGGGCTTAACAGTCGAAAAACTAAAATAGTGAAAAGAGTCGCTTACTTTAAATTCTCGAAATAAAATGTATTGCTTATAATAAAACTCATTGGCTGAAGAAAAATCTTAACTGTATAAAAAATCGAAAACTTTACCTAAAAGCTTACAGTTTTGCTTTACAGTTGGATTTCTCTTTGGAAATTCATCAATTATTTTATTCTGTATATAATATGGCCATTTGTTCAATTTATCTTTTCTCCCATAGTACTTCTTAAATTATTTTTAACACATTTTAAAACTAAAGAGATCATTCACCCGATGCATTCAATTTCGGTATTGTTAAAATATTTCAAAGTTTTTCGACATTTGGATTTCTTTTGCATCTCGATATATTTCTAGCGTGGGTTTCTTTGTGTCTTTGTTTTCTTTTCATGTCTTGTTTCAAGGTGGTGTGATTGGTTTGTCGCTGACCTTTGCACTCATCAAGCTTGGGGCCCTACCAGCGCTGGGGGCCCTGGCGGCCACCAGGTTTGACACCTGCTTAATCCGCCACTGATTGTAGGCATAATTGCTGTCATTGTCGGGTATTTTTATCCTGTTGAATCATTTTGATCATTATTACATGTATAGACAACACACTAAATAAGATTAAAAAGCATATACACACATATATAGAATATATTGTGTTCTTACTTGTATAAATGGAATAATTATTTTACTTTGCCTAGAATCTGAGATTTTCACCTTGACACACTTTTTTAATTACATGTGAAAAAACTTACAAACATCAATTCCTTCATTTTTGAGAACAAAAACAAAGTAATTTTTAAGAAATATTTCAACTTTTTAAAAATTTTTATTCCTTTTATAAATTTTAATTTATTTAAACCAGTTTTTATATATAATTCAATATATGCTATTATTCAGATTAAAGTATTTTAAAAGTAAAATCCATCATAAGTTATATAATATTAAATCAGTATGTTAAAATTAATTTTAATTGCAGATTGCAATATGTGGCAAATGCAGTATAAATTTGCTTCTGGATTTAATTATGTTACTATAACTTACAATAAAAGTTTATATATATGCACACATATATTTATATATTGCATGCACATATTTAGAAAAATAATGTGATTAATAAAGTAATTAAAAATTCATGAATGAAATTTTCATCATTTCAGTACATAAACATAATCATAATTCCCTTAATCATAAACATAATCATAATTCTCTTACGAGAAAAAAATTTTTCAAGGATTTACACATAAAATTTTTTGAAATATTTCAGTAAATTGCTTTTTCCTACCATATGTCTGAGCATTTGTGTATTCAGAAACAAAAACAACTTGTAAAACCAACTGACAACATTTATTAATTCCTGCTTCTATCGAACATTTCTGACTTAAAATTTACATTGTCTCCAAAAGGTTTAAACCACATTATATTGCCAATCTAACTCAACTAGTCCAGCAAAATAATCAACAGAGTAATTTCATATATTTCTTGTCTGTTTGGTGTATGATTTGCCAGAAACATCTGCTTCGTTCTGCATCTTCTAAGGGGGTTGGTGTTCAGAAGTCTCCCTATATACTAGTGTCACAAAATTGTGAAGGACATGTTTCAACTGTTTTCTGAAAAGTGTACTTCTACATTCAATGGAAGATTAAATATTCATCATTTGCTTACCAAGAGAGCAGCTCAACAAGCTAGCTCTACTTTGTTGTTGAACATTCTTTGTTTTATGGTCATGCTCTTTTTCTGCAAAGATCTTATGAGTTGGGATAATCAAATGCTTCATCAGAACAAACACACAATCCACATCATGTCTTATCGGCATGCTGGTGAAATATTAAATGTCGATACTTACATATTAACATCACTGTAACCAAATTAGTGCCACAGGAATTGCTCTACTTTCCTGCAAAATCTTACTGATTTTTTTTTCCATATGAAACATGTTTGAATATTTGCTGTTTTGATATTGAGGCGCAATTTGCATGGTGCAAATTTTGCTGCTGTGACACTAATACATAAGTACCTAAATGTCTTGGTTAGAATTCTGTTCCATATGTTAGAATTGAAAACAATGTAACAATTGAGAAATAATGTTTGTAATTTGATGTAAAAAAGTACTCTATCTTGAGGTTTTATTATCCTAATGTGCTTCCATCAGTTGCTTCTAGACAATGATGGAAGTTTGCTATTCTTTCGAAATTTGACATTGTTCATCCATTAATTTGTTGATAGAACCAATTCCATATAGCTTCACACTTAATCTTCCATTGTACTGATGATTGATATTCCACATTTGTGAATGTAATATAGATCTATTAGTGTGCAAAGACCACTGTGGCATAGTGGTCATGATCACCGACTGGGGCTGTCATGAGCATGATTTTGAGTTATAGTATCACTGAAGACCCACTGTCTAGAGGAGCTGATGCACGTTAAATCTGTTAAGATTCAAAATCCTCCCTTTGGTATGGTGTGAAAGTTCTGTGGGAAGGGAGTACCAGCTCAGGTGTCATCCTCGTCACTTGACCATGGTTCAAAATTGGTTCATTGTCAATAGCCTTCATACTTTATACAACATTAATAAATGCTCATTCACTCTGTAAGAGTATCCTGATGCCAAATACTTATGTAAAGGATAATAAAACAGCTACAGTAAAAAACAATAAGTTCCTAATAATATTTTTTTTTTTGTTTCAGTAAGTGAGCTGAACAAAAAATGGAAGAACTTGAGGCAATGTTACAAGAGGGAGTTGGATTCTCAATGTTCTAAATCAGGCTCTGCCAAGAAGAAGAGAGTGCAGTATGTTTATTTTGATATCCTGTCATTCCTTGCTCCCATGTTCACTACAAAGGCAACTACTTCTAACATTACTATTGAGGAGGAAGATGAAGATGAGGAAGAAGAAACAGAAGTTGGGGATGAATCACATTTACAAGTGGAAAGTAGTGAGGAAACAAACCAATCATCACTGAAGTCATTCACAACATCTGCAAAGAAATCTTGCAAAAGAAAGCATGAACTGAAAACCCTGTGGCAGACATTTGTCAATTTTTAAAAAAAAAGTTTAGAGGACAAAATTGCAGCAGAAAAGAGACAGAAAGAAAAAGATGAAGTGGATGATGATAGACAGTTTTTGATGTCTTTATTGAACTATACTCGAGCAGTTTCAAGATACACATAAGCTCAACATGCGGTCAGAGGTGTTACAAGTTGTTACAAATATTATAACATGAGTAGGTACTCACAACCTGAACAACAGTCAACACATGCCAGGTTTGTTCATCCTCCATTTTCCCAATCTTACATGAGTGCTTTATTTCCTGTTGTGCCCATCTCTCCTAATGCAGTTGCACCATCTCCAAATACTCATACACATGAAATGTGCCATAATGGAGCCAGTGCTCAATGCCTTCCAGAAATCATATCATCAACTTCGCTTCAACCTTTCTCTCCCTTGTCCACAATCATCAAAAATGAGGAGACTTCCCAAGATTAATTATCAATTTTTCTAATTTTCATTTTACATTAAATGCTTCTGAATAAATTTATGTAATTGCATTTTTTTATTTTTACTGCTATTTTTATTTTGTATTTAAATATTTAATTAAAGGAGTTGATTAAAAGTAAGTTTTCTTGGAATTTTATAAATCCATGTACCTCAACATCATAGCCAGTCTTTTTTTTATGGTATGGTATTGTTATTACTAATGCCATTTATCTGATGGTGTCTGATCAAGGTCACAAAATTCATCGTGGTAAAGGGCTAACGCCTGTTGTTAGCCCTTTACCACGATGAATTTTGTGACCTTGATCAAAGAAAGAAAGTGCCTGTCGTTAGCCGCAGATTTGAGCACCATACAGGTAGCAGTGGGATCTAGCTTAGTTCCACCACAATTTTGTGGGGGAACACCCTGGTTGTGGTCAGAGGCCTGCCACTTCTCTTCCCCTTCCACCAACCACACAAGAGGACTGTGACTCGACAGCTATTTAGAGTACCGTTATGCTGCAAAGGCATTATACATTTACATATATCCATTCCTTCCCAGGGTTTTGAACCCAGGTCCAATGACACAACAATCACCGTCACTAACCACTATACTGGATGACAGTGTAGTATTTCTCATTGTCAAAATTTTATGTTGAATTGTATTGTGTAGTTCTTCAAAGAATGACCAAGGCATATGAAGAGGGTATGAAATGGGAGGAGTGAAGAAAATGTTCCTTTTTTACTTTTGTAAAAAAAGTGCATCCACATTCTTTTTTGTATTGCTTTTCTCCAACATGATTGTGGTAAAAAAGTTAGCATTAAAAGTGCATTTGCTTCTTTAGACTCGATCATTGTATCAATGAGATAGTGAGCTCTGTTATGGTATTCTCTTTCAGTCAGTTTTGTGTTCACATTGAACTGAATTCTCTCTCCTCAATAGAGGAGTGGTGACAGGAAACTAGTTGACTGGCACAAAGTTGCCTCATGTGAAACTGGCATCAGTTGCAAATATCAAGGATTTTTTTTTTTTTTTGTAGATATTTTTGAATTTCTATTCACACACATTTTATGAAAATTTCTACTTGTTTTTATTATGTTTTTTAAAACATCTTTAATGCATTCTGTATACAAAAATAATCAAGTCTTCTTAAATTTTAGAATAAATAATTAATAATTAGTCTTTGATCATCAACCAAAATATATGTATTATATTATATTTTCTGAGGGTGCAACTTTGAAATCAGGGCACTTTTTAGTTGAAATCTGCTTATTTTAACTATCACTTGATGTTATTAATGATCTGCCTGGGTCGTAACGTATACCCCGGCATTGCGGTGTTAGAGGGGGTGGGACTCAAGGGAGCCCAAAGGTTGACTAATGTCAAATACATATTTAATCAATTTATAAAATATTAAAAGCAAAACCTGGTTTTGTAGGGGGCCCTCATATTCTCCGTTATGCCACTGTGATCTGCTGTAATATTTTACTGTAGTTTAATACATTGAGTTTGTAAAAGTAAATGAAATGTAATTTTCTGTAATTATATCATTTTGCATGTCATTATAAACAAACAATAATTTTATTTGTATGTAATGTAAAAAATATTATGGTGCAGAAAATTTTTTTATAGGGTTTAACGCTTGAACTTTGAAGTTTACAACTTCCCATTGATCTATTTATTAGCTTCAACTAAAAACTCTGAAACAGAGAAAGAAAAAAATACAAATACTTTGTTGATTCTTCTTTGATCTTTAGGGTTTCCTTTATGATTCTCGTTAGTACTGACAGAAATCTGGAAAACCTGAAATTTGTTTTCAATGTCATGCCACATTAGCTGCAATATCCATGTCAGTTCAGTCTGAGGTTTAAAAAAAATATTCAATGATTATATAGAAAAGAAAAAAAGTAAAAACTTTTTTTTTTAATTTCAAATTTCATGTCCCAATAAATAAATGAGAATGTGCTTTGATGGAAATATTATTTATGAACATTTTATGTGTTGATGCCCTCTTACACATCATATACTTGATTTTTTTCCCCTTTAATTTTTAAGATAAAATTTGATTTATAGATTAGAGGCTCTGTTACTTGATCTAAAATGCGTATTTATGTGTAAATTAGATAGCACTCTAAAGAAACCTGTATTGACATACAAGAAATAATTAATTTTCAGAATTAGAATAATCAACCTAAACAATGATGGGTAAATATACTCATTTTGTGAAAAATACCTAATTTTTCTTTGAGTTGATTGGATTGTTTGTTAAAGTAATACTTATAATTACAATACTCTTTGTTATAGGAGTTTATTTATTGAGCTTTGATCTCATAAAACCATCTTAGAAAATCATAATAATACTGGAGTATTTTAGGTATTTTGGATCCATTTCATTATGCTTTATTTTCAAAGCAATACTAGAATATTTTTCAGGGACTTGATGAATCGTAATTTCCTCTTCAAGCCTCAAAAAGAGGTAATAGATATAAAAATTCTCTTTCTCTTAAGATAATAAAATTCATTATGTTACAAATCAAACAAAAGCATTGATCTCAAGCCTTTTTAAAAGCTTTTGTTTTATCTATTTTCCATTTATCTATTATTTTTCTTATAAATGCAAATTCCAAACCATTTCTTAAATATTTATTTGAATGCTCTAAATTGTTTATTATTCTCTCTTTCAGTTGATAATTCATAAAACATTCAATAAACCATTTTGTTATTATATACTTCATCAAGACCAAAAGTTTTTGTTTAAATAATTTTTTGTTAACATTCATTAACACATGTAATTAAAAAGTTGTTAACAACTGAAAGATTTTTTTTTTGAGCTCTCTACACAGCTTTTCAATACTTCATCTGCATTATTTAATTATTTTATGACTAAAAAGTTATATTTTAAGTAAAATTATTATTTCATATTTTTCATTTCCAGCACAAAATAAAGACACTAAATAAATAGAATTTAACTTAGAAATTGTATAATTATTTTTATCATGTCTCATTGCTATCTTTTGATTTTCTAAATATTTATGTATTGTTTATTAATACTACTTGCAAGTTTAATTGTATTTCTTTTAAATTAAAACTTTTATTTAAAAAAATTCTTTTTCTAGGGCTGATATTGCTTTAGTCGGTCTTTCTGTGATGGGCCAAAATCTTATCCTAAATATGAATGATCATGGATTTGTAGTAAGACTTAAAAGTATTATTTGAAGATAATTTATCTAAATATTTAAGGTACTTAACATTTATGACTATACTGAAACTTGCTCAATTATTTAAATTTATAGGTATGTGCTTACAATCGAACAGTTGAAAAAGTTGAAAAGTTTTTAACAAATGAAGCCAAAGGAACTAAAGTGATTGGAGCTAGGTCCATCGAAGAAATGGTGGTTAAACTCAAGAAACCAAGAAGAATTATACTTCTTATTAAAGGTAAATTATTTCACACACAATTCCAATAAGGCTGATTAGGCTAAATTATTTGTTTAATTGTTGGTGTTTTTATTATGATTTTTATATTTTACATTTTTATGTTCTTACCTAATTAAAGGGGAGTAAGAGATTGAAAGTTTTATGCTTTTCCTCCCCTCCCCCCTTAAATAAATGAACTCTTGATTTCTCAGCTTTTTTTTTATACTGATAAGTCTTGAAATTTCTGGCACAAGGACACCATTCACAAAATAAACTGAAAATGAAAAACTGTTTATGTTAAAGTACCAATTATTCATTTTTTTAAAAATAGCAGAACTTTTGTGTTTTTGAAAAAAATTTATATTGTGTTAAAACTTTTGGATAATACATTTAGTTATTTTTTTAAATATTTTAATCTTTAACTATGTCTATATATATAACAAAATATTATAACTAATTAGATGGCAGTAGTTTTCCTGCTTTAATTTGTTTCATTTTAAAGTTATATAAAATATTAAGAATTGCATATTTTTATTTTGTTTTAAATTACACTATTCCAGCCCTGGTTTATCCATCAGGTGCTTGGGGTGAGTGCCCAAGGGCCCAGATGAGCTGGACTTAGCCAGATTTTGTGGTTATAAATTTTGATCCTCCAGTGTCAAGGGGGCCTGTAAATCTTCGTTCAGGGCCCAATAGAGCCCATATTGGCATTGCACTGTTCCTTAAAATGATTAATTTGAGAAGTATCTTTAATCTTTCAGTAATTAAATTGCTTTTTTTGTCACTCTCGTTGTAATTAGTAAATGTTTTAATCTAATTTCTCTGTTATTTCAGTGTTTAAAACTCACTTATTTTGACATAATTTAATTGATGTTTCTGAAAATAATGCAATGTGGCCAATTATCTTTCCATGAAATAAATGGAATGAAGATTTAAAAATCAATTTTAAAATTTACTAATTGCATCTATTTGAAATGTTTCACATAAATTTTTTCAGTGTAATATATTCTTCATTGAATTTATTTTTGTGTGTGTAACTTACAGAAATGTATCCCTTTTCTTTCCTATTTTGCCAATGTTGACATTTTTTTTTCTTTTCCCCTTTAACTTTCTTCAATTAATCTCACAGCTGGTGAAGCAGTTGATGCTTTCATCAAACTGCTTGTGCCTCTCTTGGAACCTGGTGATATCATTATTGATGGTGGTAACTCTGAATATACAGACTCAACACATAGATGCAAAACTTTAAAAGAAAAGGGCTTGTTTTTTGTTGGTTTTGGTGTTAGTGGGGGAGATGCTTCTGCCAGATATGGGCCTTCACTTATGCCTGGTGGAGCTGTTGAAGCATGGTAGAATTTTTAAAATTTGTCACTAATATTTTTCATAGTAACTAAAGTAAATTAAATAT
>BMAO01027426.1:0-24140 GCA_019973975.1 Trichonephila clavata
TTTTTCGTCTGCTGTTCACGGCGCCATTCCGCAATCTCCGCCACCTGCTCTTGGACCAACTCCACGTACCCGTCTCTCGATTCGGGGCACGTTCCCTCAAAAATACTTTCCAAAAAGGATCGACATTCGTGAGGGGTCTGCACGAGCCCCGAGCGATACAACTGACGTACGACTCGGACGTGTTTGCTACGCGCCTCTTCGGCCTCGTAGCGAAACAGGTCGATATATTTCTTGGGATCCTCTCCGTGGTAGCCGTCCATGGCAAAGTATTCGTACACTCTTTTGGGATCGCTGATTTTCTGTAAAATGCTCGGCAACTTGATCAGATCCGAGGAGCGCACATTGTCTCGACCCAAAATACGCTCGACGCAATGCTGCTCATCCAACGTGGCCTGTTTGGAACGGAGAGTCCAAATGTGAAGCAAATACTGGTGGAGATGGGGATCCATCAAATAGGGCGCTTGGCGAGACACTTCCAAGACGTGGGACCAGGGTGGATGGAAGGAGTGAGACACGCGTTTCAAAAGGCGCAGGACGAGCGTCTCAAAGGTCAAATGGGGATTGTCGTGTTGTTCCATCTCTCGTGTAAAGACATTGAGGCAGAGTTGACTGTCCATGATGATACTTGATTCTAGCGGTTGAAACTTTGAACGATGTAATATGCTTTAAAAAATTTTTTTTTTTAAATTTTTTTTTACATTGTCAGTTTACAAAATTTTTATTCCTCAAGCAAAAATTATATCCCGTACCTTCTCGAAACTGTTGGCCAAAAAACATTTTTTCCGTCGAGCAGTTCACTTGTACCGAGGGTGCTTCTATACACATGTGAGCACAATTTCGTTTCCAAGCTTCAAAGCTCAAAATTTCCAAGGGAGATCGTTCAGGATTTTTCGCTAACCCATCTCGCGTCAAAGGCAGGGGTCGACCCGTTCAACATTGATACTTTAAAATAGTCATGATATTTTCATCTGGACACTGTTTTGCAAAGGTAATTGCTCTTGCACCACTCGCATCCATTGAAAAAGTAGGCCACAATACCACATTTTTGAAAAGATGGCCCGAATATCGGAAAAGGCTAACACGCGTTCAGCGTCTAATCGCCTCAACACGCCCAGCCAATGTTTAGCTGACGTTCTGTACACTACTTTGTTGTCGGGTACCACGATAAAGGTACACGTATTTAAATATTTATAGGTCCCATTCAGTGTCCTACCCTTGTTGTACGGGAGGCCACGGGTCAAGAGACAGGCATCGGGTAACCGTTGGAGTAACTCTTGACCCGTATACCCTCGTGTGAACACGGTCGAATACCCATGGCGTGTAGCCAATTCAAAGACTTGGGTCTGAGTGAAAAAACAATGCAATTCACCTAATAACAAAGCATCGACGTGAAAAGCATCATCTCGTTCTTCTTGGGATTTTCAATGTTTACTATCCAAAGTGCCTTGCGTATCAGATTTGGTCACGCGACACGTCAATTGAATACCAAAAGCATCTCCAGGGCTCGGAAATCGTTTTCGTATCAACCGAACAAATTTTAAACATAAATCAGGTAGACATGCTTGATGTTGGTTGAATCGTCTCAAGTCGGGAACCGATTGTTCGAGATGGTGTTGAAACAATTCCAAAATGGCCTCCAAAGAATGAGGTTGAATAAGATGTAAAATCTGTTGATATATATCGGGTCGAACTGTGGCCACATGATCAAAGATAACGCGAGCGGCAGACATTTGCTAGTAGAATGAGTGAAAGCTGGATTGTGTTCAACTTGTTACCTAAAGTGTATTTAAAAAAAAAATTTTTTTTTAAAGAGTAACAATGTTAGTTTACAAGAATTTATTTATCAATCAATAGTCATATTTCAACATGTCCAGGACATGGTACACTCTAAGCACTTCCACTGTCTGTATTCTTTTCAAGAAGACCATTATTCACTTTGTCGTCCAAGGACCATGTCACTCACTGGTGGCAAGTCCATTAAACTGGTAAAGATCTTTTTTCCTTCGGTTCGAGGGTTTCGTACGTGTTTCATTTGCAGATAAGCCACGGTCGAAAAATGTTCCTGGCAACACAATCTCTCGTCGTCCGCCCGCTTGGTCCAAATATGTACACTCGCTCGGGGCGTATACACTTTTAAAATTGGAAATTGACGAATAAATGGATACATTACCATATCCAGCCAAGCTTCGGGTGTCATGCTCCATCCGTTCTCTTCCGAGGCATGTTTACACATGAACGCACGTTCGTCTTCTTCACAGATATCATCAGGAGTTTCAAAATCCAAATTAAATTTGAATCCAGTATCTGTCCGTATACACTCGACCACCACAATATGATCAATCCGATTAAAACCCTGCAACTCGATTCGAGTGCTAACAGGACAACTGAGAACGTACTTTACCAAAAAATCTCGAAAGGTCTTGTGATGGACCATGACCATATAATTTGGGTCAGATAATCTTATGAGAATAGGAATCATCTTTATCGCAGCACCAAATAATCTGTTGTGTATAGAATCTGCACCCAATGTGCCGTTAAAACAAATCAAATAATATTTTGTAGCAGGCAAGTAGTATCTGGATGGCACATTGAAGCTCTAACAAAAAGCTTCAAAGGACTACAAGCTTATTATAAAGGTAAAAAAAAAAATTTTTTTTTTGGTTGCCTTATGCATGTTTGTCTATTTTCTATGGTATGGATTGTAAAAGAAGTGTATGTTTACATTGCAAACAAAACACAACACCATTTTGACAAATCAAATCATGTTTATTAAGGTCAATTTTACAAACTTTTTAACATAATAATTCATTCAATGTATGTACAATTCTTTCTTTATTGGTTCGGAGACCGTATTTGTTGAAAAAAAGATCAGGCTCCCAGTCAATCTTTCTTTCTTTGCAACGGCGAGGGGCAATGATAACGTTGGATTTTTCTGTCTTCAACTGAAACATGGGTTTAAAATATAATTCAGTGTCCACAAAGTTGAAAAAAATGTGAGCATTCAACGTCCATGTTTTCAGTAGATACGCATAATCAATAACTATCAACTTGCAAATATCGGAGCTATTTGCTAGGTTAAACTGAAATCCATCTTTGGTTCGAATAAATTCAAAGGTTTGAAATTTATTTTTCAAAGTATATCCATGTACTTGCACTTTGGTGAGCACTGGACAGTTCAAAATGTCCTCCCGCACAAAATCGTTAAAAATACAATTTGGTAGCAAGAAAATGTATTCTCGATCCTTCTTGTAAATCGGAAACATTCTGAATAGACAGGAATAATGCTAGCCAGGAATAACTGTAGCCGGCAATAACTCTATGACAATCTGGTTTTGGTTTGAATCAACAACATTAAACTTATATACCCAGAATAAGTATATATAAAAAAAACTTTATTTTTTTTATTACCTTCTTCAGTTTGTTATATAGTTGATCTGAAGCTTTGAGTGTCATTACAGCTTCAACCCGCAAATTGTTTGGTACTTTTCAATCTATTGGAAAATAGTGGCAATTTAATATTGAACCATGTGGTTTCAATTAGCACTTAGTATGGATGGTCCCGTCTTAGGTATATTGGTTGGCATGGATAATCTTTTATATTTCTGTATTTTGGATATAGCTAGTCTCCTCGGCAAAAAGAATGGGACCATGTTTGCCAAATGTTTCACGAATGATATTATTTTGGGAAACCATGTACTACCTCCTACACAACAGTATCCCAAACAAACTGCTCGTGTTCAATTGGTCACCAGAAATGCAGCTCTTCACATTATTGGCCGTAAAAATAAAAAATTGGCCAAAAAACTTTCAAACACCCTCGAGACTGGATATGCTTATGTGCAGGGGAAAAGAACATTTGAATATTCGTACAAGCAATCTCCTAAATTGTTTGTGGTAGATTGTCCCCATAAAAATACTGTTAAAGTGGCCCAATGGATACGAAAATTTACACAGGATTTGCAACGAAAACGGGATTTTGAATTATTGAGGCAATACATTTGGTCTGTCAGCCTGGAAAGTGGGATGAACAATAGGGAGGAGGCTGAGAACCATATCCTAAATAATGATCGAATGATGGAGGAGACTGTAGAATGTACTATTGAGGAAGGTGGGGTGTCGAATGCAGAGAATGTAATGGAGGGGGTAACGAATAGCGGAGAAAATGTTTCTATGGAGGGGGTAAGGAATAGCGGAGAAAATGCAATAGACGAAGGAGAGGTAAATAATGCAGAACATGTTTCTATGGAGGGGGTATATAATGCAGAACATACCATGGAGGAGGTAAATAATAGCGGAGAAAATGTTTCTATGGAGTTGATAAATAACAGCCAAGAAAATGTTTCTATGGAGGGGGTAAATAATATCGGAGGAAATGTTTTTGTGGAGGAAAATCAAATGGGTGGTGCAGAAAGTTTATTTCAAATGGCTACCGAGTCTGCATTTAAAAGCTATTTAAATAACAATCCGGATGGATTTGAACTATTCACACAAATTCCTTACACTATTCATTTCACGAGAACATTAAATAGAAGGATTATGATAGTTGTTCCCGATGAATAAACACAATAGAATTGAAATTTTCTTTGGACTCTCCAAACTGTATCAAAAATGGTACAAAAGTGCGTTAAAAATGATTTGTATAAAAAACTATTTGTACATGAAAAAAAAATTTTAAAAAAAAATTTTTTTTAGGCTTATTATATTCTAGTGAGTGCTTTGTAAAAGTGTTACTCAAATCAGTTGTGTGAGTCAAGGGTACATTGTGTGATGGATCCAATGGAATCTCAATCTTTTCCCAATGAGGAAATGTTTTCATTGCAATCTAGCCCAACTTTATCGCCTTCTAATATTGAACCATTTGAATCACCACTTTTGTTTCAACTGCATTCTTCAAACGAACCATTTGAATCACGCCATGCTGAAGTGATCCAACCTTTGCCCAATGCTGAAGTGACCCAACCTTTGCCGAATCATCAACCCTCGACTTTCTTGAACAGTACTGAAATTCATCCAGCAGATCTCAAAACTGGTGATGAACCAGTCAGTGTACATTATATCTCACCTCATGACACCATTTCAACGATTCCAACTCAAAGATTAAGTCACTATGTGACTGTGACTGGAAATCAACACCGAAATTTGTTTTTTCTTGCTCTTCGTTTCAAAAACCCAGTCATTATTCAAAAACATTTTGGATTTTCAAGCTGTACGCTACAAATGCCTAAAGAAACATGCCTTTTAGTGGATGTCAACTGTCCTATTCTCAAACTGAACCTAGTGGAGCCTACCTTATTGTTTACGTTTCAAACTCGACAAGGAAAAAGCCCCACGGAATGTGAATTATTGCAAATGTTGTTTCCAAAGAACAGTTTAGTGGTGATGCAATGTTACGTTCGAACTTTATTTGTGGTCAGCCGTTGCAACCCTTTCCAATCCATGTGGACTCGAATTCGTAAAAATGGTGCTTTTCAAGGCCTGGTGAAAATGTATTACAGTTGTATTCCGAAAGCCTATCCTTTTACAGCACAAGTGGCCTCTACTTTGCGCTTATTCAAGCGAATCAAAACAATGAACATTGACAATTTTAATACTTGGTACCCATTGGCCCAACGTATGACTACTCCCTGCATGCTTGAACTTTTTAGCCACGCACCTTCTATTGTTTTTGGACGGATTTTGTTTCAAATCCTGAAGCGTTCCTCGCAACATGTCCTTTCTCCTCAACATCCTCCATCCGAGTTTTACACGTGTCAAACCACCCTGAGTGATACGGATCCGGTGGGCATTGCTTGCCGTATTGTCAATTTCAGAGTGGAATATGTTTCGGTCATGATTTTGTCTTACACCAAAGAGTGGTTTTTGGATACCAACAACATGTCTTGCTGTTTTGTTCCCACGAACCGAAATGCCCTGTACCGATTCTGGTTTCCGTTATTCAAAGACAAAGCTACCTGGGATAATTTTGGACTGGGATGGTATCTCTCCAATTTTGTGATTAATTGTACCCATTTGGCTTCTTTGATTGATTATGTGTCTGTTCAATCGTCAGAACCGTATCGTTATATTCGAAATGATTTGATACAAATTTATTACATTTTGAGAGGAGAGGTCAAATCAAGATGGTCCTAAAGACGCTAGTGGATGCCATATTGCAATCTCAACGGGATCCTTACAATTTACTTCACGTTCAATTGGTGCAAACTTTGAAAAAAGGATATTTCTCGCGATGTGACAGAGGCTTTTACCAAAAGTCAACCGTTAGTGGACCAGTATCCTGAATTGTACCGCAGCAGTTCTAGTTTTTTGGATTTTTTATTCAAGTTGTGTAATGTTCCTTCCCCTCCATCACCCTATTGTCAAGGAGAGGATTTGCAAAAGAGGTTGGCCTCCAAAGAAAGGGAATTGGTGAGTTTGCAAGAAACATTGAGGGAAAAGGGCTATTGTTATGACACAGAAAAAAGGGATTATGAGATGCAAATAAAGAGTTGGAGAGAAAAAGCCCTACAATATGAGGCAACTATTCAGAATTTACAAGAAAGTATATCCCATTATGAGGTAGAAAACAACACTTTGCTTGAAAAATTAACAAACTGTCAAGCAGAATTGAATGAATGTTTACATAGAGAAAATAACACATTGGATGGAGGAGGTTTATTTGTACATTCAAATAACTGCTTCCTTGAAGAATCTCCTCGTCCGACTGCGTTGGAGTTTTCCTCGTCAGAGAAGCCTACTCACCATGCTTTGGAATATCCTTCCCAAAACGAACGTGTTTTGGGGAAATGGTTGAATGGAAACAGGAGTTGAGGTCCTTTTTGGAACAATTCAAAAAAGACATGTCTACCAATTTTACTTTAACCACAGAACAAAATGAAAAAATTTCAAAAGTATTGGAAACTTTACATCCTGTTCCACCCTCAGAGCCTTCAGAGCCTTCAGCAGAGCCTACAGTGTCTGTAGATGAGATTAGTACGAAATTATTTGATACGTTTGAACAATTGTTGCATCGAAAGTTGTTCAAAGACCATTTGAAACACATGTTGAAAACGTTTCAACTCGATGAACATTTTAATAGTCTCGAAATCAATATACGGAGTGTCCCGCAATTAGGAAAGACGTCACGTCAAAAAGTTTTGACCCATGTGAATCATACAAAATACAAAGTGAAAGAGGTGATTGAATCTTTTTTTCAAAAATTATCCACCTTGTTTGGAAGTGATTTACCCTCCTTATATTTGATGGAACGTTTAGATTTCTTGGAAGAAAAATATTTGGGCAAAAACACTCAACTGGCAGAGGAGCCTTCCAAACTAAAAGAGTTTGTCAGACAGTATTTTCCTGAAATTGCTTTTTCAGAAAATTGGCAAGAGTTATTCAGTAATGAGATGAAATCTTTCACAGAAAGGATTACGTCGTTTCAAGAATCTTTAAAAACTGTTGCAACTCGTTGGAATTTTTATTATATTCCGGGCTTGGAACATGGTTGGTTTGAGACCTTGGAGAAAAAGCTTCAATATTCACAAGCTTTGGAAAAACAGTTGATGGACACCAATATGAAATTAAATTCCATTTATGAAAAAATGTTAAGCAATCTAGACTATAATACTAAAATGACAGCTTTGCAAAATCCCACCACCCTAGACCAACAATTCTTTGATTGGGTGAGGAATGGTGTGCAACAGTTGAGAAATGATTTGGACGTGGCTCAGACACAATTGGTACAAGCCATTGAATCTCCTTCCAACTACGAAGTCACTGAAGTGGTTGAAAATTTACCGGCCATCTGTGGTATTGACATTGATTCAGAATTAAAGCAAGAAAGAGACCAGTTGAAGGAAGAAAATGATCATTTAAAGACGGAAAGAAACCAATTGAAGGATGAAAAGGGCCAATTGATGATTGAAAATGGCATATTGAAGGAAAATAGGGATATATTCTGGAGAGAAACTGAAATATTGAGGAACGAAAAGGATGCATTAAAGGTTGAAAGAGATCAATGTTTAAAAGGAAGTGATCGATTAAAGAAAAAAACAAACCTATTAAAGGTAGAAGGGGATGAATGGAAACAGCGTTGTACGGAGCTAGAGCATGAATTGAAGCAAGAAAAACTCAGATTGGTTGAACAGTACAATGTATTTCAGAAAGAATTGGAGGTAGTTCAAAAAGAGTGCAAAAAGTTGGTAGATCCTTTCAAGATTGAAACGTTCGTAATGGATGTACAGAAAAAGTATGGCCTTGCAGAGGACATTTACAAAAATATTATAGAGTTTTTAAATCACTTTAACATGACACTGGTCACTCATCATTGGCCCCAGGAAATAATCTCCAAATTCAAACAATTGGAATGTTTGAAAGGAAAATACGAGACATTACTTGTGAATCATGATGAAATGCAAAATAAATACGAAAAAGATCTGGAAAGGATTATCGAAACCAACATTACACAACAAAATCAAATAAAACAACAGTTACGGGAACGTGAAGCTGAGTTGCAGGATTGTAGGGACAAATTGTTGGAACCAAAAAGCGAAACTCTAGTAGAGGGAGGCTCTTGTACACCCATAAAAAATAAAAAGTTTAAGCGTATATAACGATTGCCAATACAGAAGACAATGATGAAGATTGGAAAACGAAATATTTTGAATTGGAAAAACAATTATCTCAGTCAACACATGATGTATCCCTAGTGCAAATGAAATGCCTTTTTATGGCATTTTTTCAATTGTATTTCAAATTAATGTACGATTTCAAATGGAAAAAATTGCCTGACCCCATGGGACCAGAGTTGATCAAGGAAGTTTGGGAAAAATTGAGGAGGCTGACTAGTTTAATGCAGCAAACCAGGGACAATGAAATATTGAATACTTTGTTGGGATATGTTGATGCTGAATTGCGTGTAATACTTGTAGGTGAATGTGCTGTACATGTCTAGAAAGACAAAATCAAACATTGTGATACGGTGTCAAAATTGTTGGATGCAAGTGTCGAGCAAATTGAATTTTTTATTGAATATCAATACAAAATGCAAGTTGAGGAATAAAAAAAAATTATTTTTTTTTTTGGTAAGTGACACTCAAATCAGTTTAACATTCAAAAGAATTGAGCCAATTTGCAAAACCAATAACAGTCGTCAAAATTTTTTCCAAATGTTGCCAATTCATTCCATTTTTTTACATAACCTACCACAAGAAAAGCAAATACAACGATATTGATCAGGAAAAACAGAACGCAGTACCATCTACGAGTAATTATAATGCACAATCCAATCACTCCAGTTGTGTAGAGTGCACATGCAGCCAATGTTCCAATGACTATTCGATCCATCCAGCTTTAATTTTTTCTTGAATCATGTATTTTCGCCACTCCTCGGGCGCGACTTGTTGATACAATGTATGCCAGGTCAATTTGATATAAGCATGGTACAAACGATGATTCCAGCAGACAAATAGCATCATAAACCACAGCATAATGATGAGCATGTTGAGTTCTTTTTTTAATGTAAATAAAGCAATGGATATTCAACCCAATCTGTCAAAAAGGAAACTGAAAACTCCTAGAAATTCTGCACCACGCAAGGTGGCAAAGACGGCTCACTTATTGAATCCACCCGAGGATGACCCTCCTAAAGCGGATGTGCCTATTCTTGAAGCCCTAGAAAACCAACCTCCTTTGCTGGAGAAATTAGGTACGAACCTAAATAATACCTTACCTCTTTTGGAAGAAATGGATATTGAAAACCCCGTTTTGGAGGGTGAACCCGTCTTGAAGGATCCTCCTGCTGCAGATCACGTTAAACTGGAGGATCCTCCTGCAGATGACGTCAAATTGGAGGATCCTCCTGCCGATCCCTCTGAACTGGATCCTGTGGCATTGGATCCTGTGGCATTGGCAGGGGACGACGCTGTCATGGTAGATAATTATGAGGAACCAGAAAATGACGAAAAGGAGGAATTTTATCCCAATAAAACCTATGCTCGTAAAATGCTGAACGTTGACAAGTACGCTGTCAACCACGTTGGAGACCAGATATACAATCCCCTTTCAAGGCAGTATGCTACCTATCTTATCGAAGAAGCTGGAGTGAATCATAAGGTCCAATTTGTTCCCAGAAATGCCAATGGATCCTTCAATTTCATAAAAGATCATGATGGCATGATTCTTTACCCCTTTAATTTGACCGTCAATTTTCCCATTTTCCCACAGAATCAGAAAGGGGAGTATATGTATTTTCGAATAAATAATGTGGATCATTACCCTCGGAATGCCAACGGAACCCCCATTTATGTCAAGAATAAGGAGGGGAGAGAAATTCCCCCTTTTAATGAGCAGAATGTACCCTTTTATGCCAAGATGCCAGTGGAAAGGAATGTTACCTCAAAGATGCCTATGGGGATGAATATTACATTTGGAATGTATGGACCCATGTTCCTGCCACACATAATGGAGAAGCGTATTATGCCAAAAATCATTTGGGTGAAGAAATGTACCCGAGACGTCTCCCTGCAAAAGATTAGACAAGATTATGTCCACACCCAACTATCCCAAGGATTCATCGGGGAATGAATCCTATCTCAAAAATGAGAAGGGAGATGAATATTATTTTACTCAGAGAAAACCCGTTTTTGCTGTCAAGGAGGGTAGACCCTTTTATGCCAAAGACAAATATCAAAATGAATTTTATCCCGTAATTAACCCTCTTAGCGGTTTGAACGTCTTTTTCCGCACGTCTAGAGATGCTTCGAAAACGCACCACACGTCTTTTTCTCACTTCAAGAGAGTGCTTCAAAAGCGGGTAGGCCGTGTTTTTCTGAAATCCTTTCCCCTCTTTTATGGTTTAACACCATGAAAGATAATTAGGGAGGGTTGTAGCGACACAATGGTCACTGACAGAAAGTTTTACAGCTCTCGGAGAACCCTGCGTTTTGACCCTGAAGCAATCGTAAAAAAGTTGGGAAGAATTTCTTTAGACACCTTAGTGAACGAACTATAAGTTATAGTGTTTGTAATTTAGCTTCATTTGAGATATTATTGCGTTTGAATTAAATAAATTCTTTTTGCACTTTTAGCAATTTAACTTTTTTTTTTCAAGTTTTGAAAAATGTTCCAACGTATAAATAAAATATTATATAACTCACTTTTGATTTTATATTAATTTGAAGTTTTAATAAGTTGGGACTGTAATCTGCTATTTTATATAGTTGGACAAATAACTTTTTAAGTATATTCTCTTTGTTTGATTAACTCGTATTATTTTCTTCATCTTAAAATGATGAAACGGAAAAAGAAGTTTTTAAAATATATAAATCTCTATATAATATCTAGAACTATATTTAATTGCTTCATTTTTCTTCTCTTAACCAAAGTTTTCAGTTTTTAAACCATGATTATTTCATTATAAGGTGTCAAAAAAGTTAATAAGAAACCGAACGCATCAAAATTTAAAACCTTTTAAACTTTCCAACTACTAAAAATGAATAATTTTTAAACTTTTGCATCAAATTATTTGTAAAAAATTCTTAAGCTTTCATAAAAATGATAATGAAAAAACTAATTCAGATCCATTATTTATTTATTTTTAATTTTAAAGCCAGATGTTCAGGGCGCGTATTGTTACAATACACCAAATTATATTTGAATTAAAAAAAAAATGCTTGAGTTTCAGTTTACTTCAGAGAAAACATGAATGAGGGTTTTTTTTATACCAATTCATATTTTTAACCTTGAATATTTGAATAAATAGTAATTAAAAATATTCGGATGCATTTACAGTTGACATTTACGCATATAAATAAATATAAAGATAAATTTGAAAATTTTTTTTAAACATATTTGTTTATGCAAAATGTCTAAATATTTATTTTTTTAAAGCTAACTGAAGAACAAGTAATTAAAATCTGGATATCTATTATAATTAACATTCAGAAAATATCCAGATTTTCATACAAAACTAGGAATTTTATGTTAGAAATTGTATTTGAAATTTCAGAAAAAAATATTTATGTATCGTGCACATACTCAGTTAAAAATTATTTAAAATAAGTACTAACAATTCTTCGAATAAAATATTAAATTAAAATTTTAACATAAGAATCTTAAGCATTTTAATGCATTTCGTAAATTTCATACAATTCGGTTATAACTTTATGTTAAAAGCAAAAATTATGCTGAAAAATTTGATGAATATACAATAAATTTTCAAGTAGAAGCACTACTGAGAAGCTAAAACACAGGAATGAAAAATTATGATCATATCTACAAGAGTTTTTGAACTATCTATTTTAAAATTCAGAAAATCTCTGCGTTAAGTTATACTTAATATTAATTAAAAAGTCAACATAAATGTAATGTAATGTTTGAAGACGCATTCATATACTATTAAAAAAATTATAAAGGGCATTGTTGCGAATGTTAAGAATTTCATATAATTTTAAATTCAGATTTTAACAGATTGACGTAGTAGAAAAAAACGAACATCTAACATACAGGATGCAGTCTGCAATACATAACCTTGATAAACAGAAGACGGCATTTTCACTTGCTAGAGCAGAGCTGGTTTAGGTAGGGGTGAGCTGGGCAAAAAGTGAGGGCCCACCAGTTTTGACGGGTGCCGCACAAGAAATTGCAGTTTTCAGGAAAAATTATAATAATTACAAATACAAAAATATGTCTTGCAGTTTTTTCATACATTTTTATTAACATGAATTGGGGAATTGATTTCCAATATACTTTTTTGTGTTTCACAATATTTAAGCCCCTCAGGGGGCTCACCTTCTTTAGGTGAGTACGGGTGTCACAATCCCGAGGTGCCCTAGTGATCTTTTCCTTTTCCCACGGGGTTTACTGTCTTTGGCAAACACGGGCTTCACGAACCCGGGGTACCCTAGTGATCCTTCTCTGTTTTCGACCCTCTTTCTTGTCATTCAATTCATTCTTTCTTTCTCTCTTCTCGTCTAGACCACAAATATTAAAACAAATGTTTGGCGCAGTATAGCCGAAATCGGCTCTTGCGCCAATAAACCCCAAAATCACTCACTCACTCACAATATTTAAGGTAACAAACCATAGTTCTTCAGATATATTTGTTCTACTTTTCATAAGCCGTACTCCTATTAAAACTTCTGCTTCCGAAACACACCTTTTGTAATCTTAAGAAATTATATAAACTATAACGGTTAATTTTGTAAATTATTAAATGTTCCTATTTAGCCATTTCCGTCAAAACAGTTCAAATGAAAAAAATATTCGGATTCACCCATTCATTAGGAAATTGTATGATTCCAGCAGTAAGTTTTATTTTTTACCGAATAGGATTGCGTCACTTCGGGGATACCTCTAACAGACTAACAGAAACGTTTATATGCTATCGATTGCAAATTAAACATTTTCCCTTCAATTGTGTTTATTTCAGGAGGATCTTTGATTTATTTTATTCATGCAATACAAGATTTAAATAAATTACTTTTTTCTTGTCAAACGTATTTGCTTAATAATATATATATTTGCGTATTATATTAAAATTTGAACTACCCAAAATTATATTTTTTTGTTCCTCTAAAAACTCTTAGTATTTTAGAAATGGTCTTACAATCCGTGTACGGTTTATATGTTCTAAAATGAAAAATATATTTTTATAACTGAATTTTTGTGCCTCGTTTATAAAAATAAAATATTGCTTTGGGCTATAGCTTATAAACGTACTTAAATAAGTGGAGGAACGGTATTTTCACATAATATGAATATTTTTGACTGGAGTAAGTCAGATATTTATATTTCAGTTCCTTTACAATTTGAATAAAAATTGTAAGCAATTTTTTGAAGAGGATATTGAGTATAAACTCCTTGGCTATTTAAAAGTAAAATGTTTTATTTTGATACCCCACAGCTCACATTCTAAAATAAGACTCATTTACAATCATATGATCAGCTATGGTGATATTTAAATTTTCAAAAATACTCTACATGTACGAAAACATTCTTTCAAAACCATACATCACATCTCATTCTCTGTCTTCTCCACAGCAGGCATTATTTTTTTATACTAAAAAAATTGAATACAGCATTTCCGAATGTTATTTTTTTAAAAAAAAATTAATATGAATACACTGCGGAATTGTCGGTTAGCTTCACTGAGCAAAATTGTTTTAAGTGTACTGTTTTGAAAGACAAAATTAATTGGGAGAAGTTTTTTTCTCATTAGAATTTGTAATGATTGAATTGTGTGAAAGTTGTATTTATCAGAGAATTTTCCGTTTAACACTAAAGAAACAGAAAAATAAAAAATTAAATTTTAATAGAAAATGGTTAGAAATACTTTTACCATTTTGAAGAAAAATATATTCCCATTAAAATAAAAATAAAAAATTTGACTAAATTTGCTTTTTGCTCCGTCAGAAATGCCTATGTAAAGAAGGTATTTTTGCTTAGTACAAGTTGTTTGACTATGAAATAAAATTTAGATTTTTTCCGAAAAATTAATTTAACATAAAAACATCATTTATAGGATTAAAATATATATAAATTAAAAGTATTGAAATCCCTCTTTATGTTACTTTAAATTTAAAATATAATTGAATAGAGGAAGATTGATTTCATTTCATAAACATAATCGTCGTATTTAACGATACTTCATTTATTCTCTTTTTGTTTAAAAAGAGAGAGAGATGGTCACTTTTACTCTTTTTTACATAGTTACTTTTTAAAAAACATTACGATGTATTTGTGTTTTCTTAGTCTCATATTCCACAATAAATACAAGGTACTTTTTCCTGGCTCAAATCGTTAGTCCAAAATAGTTTATTTTTCTTAAATTAATTTTTTTTAATTTTGTTTTGTTTAAAATAAACAAGTAATTTTCAACTTTTGTAACAAGTTTCTTTCTTTCGAGTTTTTTTTTTAACTCTTCACTTTTATTGTGACTTAACCGATCAAACAACCCCGTGGACCCGCCTTTTCCACCCAAAATTCGCACAAGGCAACGTCACAGCTGTGGACGAGTTTTCTCCCGGTTTTAAAGCAACAAAGAGGCCGAACTGAGTAATAAAATCTTCCCCTGTAGACCTCCCACTAACTTTAAAGTGGAAAGGAATTAAATGTGTTGCACTTTCGAAGGAATTCTCAAAAAAGAAGTAAACGCTTTCGGAATGATTTTTTAGGACAAGAATGAACACTCAGAGGGTTAATAACCGAGAAGTAGCTATTGGCTACTTTTTCTCCAAAATTTACGCCAAAACGGCTTCAGGAAAGGAAATATACCCACACGATGCTGAAGGAAACGAAGTCATCCTCCCCAAACTAGGTACTTTGAGTTGGAACTACGCAAAAGATGAAGACGGTAATGCTTATTACCCCACAGATAAAACCGGCGAGGAGATAGTGCAGGGTGATTACATTTATGACGAGGATGGAAGCTTCAAATACCCTTTGAATCGAGAGGGAATGCCCAAATATGAAAAGGATGACACCACCCATGACGAGGTGTATGTGATCAAAATGGATTTATCCATTAATTGGGGAGTGGATAAAAACGGCAATCAAAGATATGCTAAAAAAGAAAATGGGGGTGAATATTATCCAATAAATGGAGAATTCATCTACGACCCTTCTGGTTCACCTCAATACGCTAGCACAAGAGAGGGAAACATCATATTTCCCTTGGATGTCGAAAGAAATGAAAGTTATTTAAGGTAAGTCGGTACCCCCATCCCGCTAATGTTAAATTGAGCATTTTTATGTGCCTTTTTCTCATAAAATATTAAATGTACAGACTTAAATTTTTTTCTGTATATTAATTAGACTTTTTTATTTAAACTGAAGTGAACTTTTTCAAATATATTGTTTAGTTTTTTCAAAAACTTTCATCGTAATGTATCACTATGAATTTTTTGAAAAATGTCATTTTTTTTCACGATAACTGACTTTTACAAAAATATTATGGGTATATTAATAAAAGTTCACTTCAGTATATATATTAATATATCAGTAATATTCAGTGAAGATTGCAAGTGGTTCCGTTGAATAGGGTTCTGAGAACATGGTACACGTATTTTTAAAAACACCGTTTTGAGATAATTGCATTTTTATTATAAAATGTCACTTCATCAAAAAAATTATGAATTACAATCTGTATTTGCACTATTTTTTTTAAATATTAGCTTATTCTCAATAACTTTTAAGACTTTTTACTTATTTCTTTTACTTTGATTTCTCAGAAAATACATGTATAGCATTTTTCACTTTTAATCTATCGAGATATTTTATAGCATTTGAATCATTTTTCTCAAATTATGCATCAATTTTTGAAGAATTTTTAGTTCTGATACATTACTGTCATCCAAGATGACTATAAGTATCATAAATACCATGTAAAAATGTGTCAATACATAAAAATATGGCTTTGGTAATACATTATTATACGACATTTCGAAAAATTTCATTAGTGTTTTATAAATTCAAATGTAAACACAATTTCTTTAAGTATCATAATTAAAAGGATTCTTAAAATATTACATAAATGGTATCCAAAACAACAACAAGAAAACTGATTTTATGTTTTTAAACATGAAATTTGTGTATTTTTTGTATGTAACAAGTTTTGTGCAACGAAAAAGGGCATTGCATTTTGGGATATATTTATGTCCCTTTTACTAAGAAACTATTGAAAACAAAGCTTAAAAATTTGTGTGTACATTAAATAAACATTTATCTTTATGCAGAAGTGAAATTTTTTTTTAAAAAAATTGATCAGTATGTTTAAAAATGTAATTTTGTAGAGTAGAATAATGAATTTTATAAAATTTTTCCTTTTCTATGTTACGACATCTGCTTTTCAGCTAAATGTCTGAGGAATATCTCAAAAATTTCACTTCAGTATATATAATATATATGCAATATAAAATAAATATTTCCAGTTCATGCATACAATTAATTTTTGAGAAAGAAGACACAAATTAAAAAATATAATCTATATAAGACAGTAATACATGATTATATGGCACTTCGAAAAATTTCTTTAGTGTTTTGTATATTCACATGTAAACACAATTTCTTTAAATATAAGAATTTAAAAGATTATATAAATATTACATAGATAGTATCCAAAACAACAAGTAAACTATTTTTGTGTTTTTAAACATGAAATTTATGATTTTTTTTGTATGTAACAAGCTTCATGCAACACATTTTGATATATATTTGTGTGTGCATTAAATAAACATTTATTTTTATACAGAAGTGAAATCTTTTTTTAAAAAATTGATCAGCCTGATTAAAAAAATAATTTTTGCAGAGTACAATAAGGAACTTAATAAAAATTTTCCTTTTCTGTGTTACGACATATGCTTTTTAGCTAAATGTCTGAGGAATATTTCAAAAATTTCACTTCAGTATACACAAGAATATATATGAAATATAAAATAAAAATTTCCAGTTCATGCATACAGTAAATTTATAGAAATGATAAAACACAGTTTAGAAAAGAAAATTTTCAGAAAACAGTAGCTTTTATATAAAATTTTACCTCATCAAAAAGATCTTGCACTGTAGCCGGTTTTTACCTTATTTTTCTTAATATTATCTTCTTTTTTTCTTTTATCTTTTCTAATTTTCTTTGATCATCCAGAAAAAGCATGCTTGCTTTCATTAATTTTTCTCTATCGAGAGTTTTCATGTCACTTACCGAATATTCTCCAGGTCCTACTGCCATTTACTGAAGTTTTTTGTTAATTTGGATACATTACCATCATTAAAGGAACAAACAGCATTATAAACACCAAGTGAAAGTGTTTCAATGTGCACAAATGTTGTTTTGGGAACCCGTGATAAAATGACATTATGAAAACTTTCATTCGGGTTTTGTGTTTTTCGATGCAAAAATTATCTTAACAAATCAAGCTGGGAAAGATATCTAAATATAGAACTCATTGCTACTACAACAGCAACCGGAAGACTTTTTATGTTTGTAAGATTTACCCGATTCTTCAGCCTGTTTATATCCACTTCATGAATTTTCACCAACAGGTCAAAAACAATGTTTTAATGTGCCCATTTTTTTCATATACAATATTTCGAAAGAATATTGACATTTATCACCTTACCTGTATGAATGCTGGTCACAGTAACTGCACCATTTGATGATGTGAAACCGCATTTCTGCCATGTCCACAATATTATTATTACCTTCATTTTCACAAATAGCTTCCCTCGCAGCATTTTGAATGGACTCCTCGTAAACAAGTTTTACATCATTTGAGATTCGCTTACCGTAAGGAGAAAACCTTGTAGGTGGTTGCCAAAGATTCATTATGCTGCAAAACATTCTCCCAGCTTCTGCACATCTCCCAATGGAACACGCAGCATATACAAACCTGGTATTTATTGTGGCAATTTGCATTCCTTCATGAATACTTAAAAAAGAGAATTCTACATCATATGGACAAGCACAACATTTCAGGACAAATTTCCAGCCCAAACTTACCTTTTAAAACTTGCATGTCTAAACCTCTTTTACACATTTTACAATGAACTTAATTCTTGAAAGCAAATGCAAGAATATTTTAATTAATGATGGTATTTTTAATACTTACTTTAATAAGAAGAAAAACTCTAATCCAACTTTATTTTGCACATGTCTCCTTTGAGTCATGTGTATGTCAACCTTGAGGATATACATTACTCTTTTAGTATTTGAAGTACTGTTTACTATGATTATTGAACTATTTACTATGTTACCTTCTTAAAAATCCCGTAAAGCACCTTCTTCATCCACAGTATACCTTTATGTTTAGCCAATAAGAAACAAAAACTTTGAGATTTCAAAATTTCCGAATTTTAGAAATTTTATATATTTAATTTAAAAACCCAAACACACACGATAAAAACGTGCATGCGGTCCAAAATAGGTAAACAACCCTGACGGTTACGCGTGCAGTTAATCTACAGTTAATTGCGTATGAATAAATAAAACAGAGAGTGGCTTTGGAAAAGCTTCCCAGATTTAAGAGGTCAATGTTTACATTTCTATCTGTCAAAGGGGGCGTGGCTAATCAGCTGATTATTTTTTGAAAATCATTTTAACATACTTTTAATTAGTAAAATGGCAAGTACGGTACATCATTGGAAAGGTCCTGATTTGGGGATTTTAGAAATATCAAAAACTCAAAATCGACTTCCCGAAGGTGTTGGTGTTACCCTACTGATGATGGGATCTGATGTGATCTATGGGTGACGTGTTACTCGATCGATACATAAAACACAGTAGGGAGGGTATCCTATTCAAATAACACATCAGATTGCTAGAAGGTATAAAAAGTCTATTGAATGAAAAGTATGCATAACACATTTACAGAAGTCAAATATTGGATGAATATAGAATATGATATACATTAGGGCATATTCAGATAGCAGGAAGGAAAAGGACTACTTTCCTCGGATATCCCATTACCAATAATTGGGTAATTGTTCCTGAAGTGGAAGAATTCATTCGGACCAATTATTTTTAAAGTTCTGACTACCAACATTATAATTAAATTATATCAGGAGGGTAAACATTATCGAGATTATGTGATGTCTTAAAATCTACATGTCTATAGTACTGCTAGAATAAAAGTACAACATTTTCCTTACATTACTGAACAGCAATCCTCCTCCCTTGAATAATCTTTTACCGTCCTCTCCGTGCTCCCAGCAAACCATTACCCAAAGTTTAACCCTCAACTGGTCTTTGATAAGGTCTTGATAGGTTCATCTATTTATTGTACCAATTTTCTTGGCGACAAGTAAACATGTCGACCAGTCCTTCTGAATGGTTATGGCGTATGTTTGAGACTACTGCTCAATAAATTAGACAAGATGTCAACACCCTTATAATATAAGGATCCGTCGATGGTGTATCTCACAAATAATGAGGAGATGAATATTATTTGACCGGAAGAACCTGGTGTTTGCCATCAAGGAGGTAAACGTTATTATGCCAAGACAAAGATAAAGTAAATTTATCACATAGTGAATATGACACAAACTATTCCTTTCCTTTACGCCAAAATGCTTTGAAATGGCACCTATCCCACAGTTACCCATAGAGCAATTTCTAATATCCCGGAAAAAGGCACGGGGGTTTTATGTAAGCAACAGATAGATGGTAATGCTTTTTACCCCACAGATTAACCTGGAAGAAATAACGTATGGCAAATTCATTTATAAAAAGATGGGTTCATCCAATACTCTTTAAATCGAGAGGTATCCCAGTATCAAACGGATGACGCGACGAATGACGAGTGTATGTGATCAAATGGATGGAGATCCGTTCATTGGGAGTAGTAAAATGGCAATCAGATATGCTAAAAGAAAATGGAGATGAATATTATCAATGAATGGAGAATTTGCCGCGACCAGAATGGTACACCTCAATATGCTCGCACAAGTGATGGGAAGTAATATTTCCCTTGGACGCCAAAGAAACGAAATTTATTTAAGGACAATGGGGAATGCGTATGTATTACATATTAGATATTAATTACTCGATCATTACATCAAAACAAAAACGGGGAAATGTATCCTATTCAAATGATGGAAACCACACACTTTAAGGGTCATATTGAATGAAGGTAATACTAAAACTGCGTTGCAAGAAGCCAAATATTCCTTTGGACGAATATGGGAATGAATACAATTTGAAAATGCAGCTGACATAGCAGGAAGGAAAAGATACTCCTTTAGGATGTCCATTACAAACGTTGTTTCATAATTATTCCTGAAGTCAATGGAAAAATTATTTCTGACCAATTGTTTCCCAAAGTACAAGTTACACCAACGTACAGGTATATTATATCGGGACAAAAATTATCGAGATTATGTGACCAATCTAAAATCTACGTTTGTCTCGTGCTGCTGAAAGGATATATGGTCGTGGCTACAAACAATGTTGTACAGGAGGAACAAAACCTCTGAAAAACATTCGCCAATTTCCTATTCACTACGCTGGTCGTTGATTAGATTGTCATTTTAGTCTTGTTGGCTATTGTATATTGCCTGTACTTATAAATTTCTCTTTCAACCAATAACGTAAAAATTAAAATTTTTAAATCTAATGTAATAAAGACTTATGGCGAGTGCATTCAATGTCGTTTCATATTGAAAATATTTTGGCTGCAGATGATCAGGATCAAGTCAGGACTCGTTGGAGCAATTGAACAACAGATTGCCAAAATTGTCTTGATTTTGTACTCTTCCTTCCATTATCTTCTATCATATCACAATTTTCGCCAAGTTTTATTGGGTTACTTGCTTTATGATTGCCTACTTGATTGCATTGTTTAGTGTTCATTACCGTGATTTAATCGTTTCTCTATCCGAGCATTTGATTATGCATGGTCTGATTTCGGTATGTTGTTCAAGATACCACGCCGTTCCATTTACAGACATTTTCCCAGGTGTACTGTGCAAGTGCAACCCGTATGGTATGTTAAACCTCATTTTAGATACAAAACAAATGTTTGGAAACAAACATTGTCTCGACCGAAGCTGTATTTTATGATGTTATGATTTAAATGGGTCCATTCCATTGAAACGCCTCATATCATGAAGCTCTTTGACACACAAGAATTTTTGGATGCGGCGGAAATTTTCAATGTCCTTTTCGAAATAGGAAACCAGGCATGTGTCGGACACTGGATAATCAGGCTCAAGTGTACGTTTGCCCATCCAGATGGAACGTATCGTCTCGTTTTGAATGGGAATATGGAGTATTTCCAAACCAATTAAAATTTGATACAGAGTCCTTACTGGTTGGGCAAATATTGGCAAGTGTATGAGTATTTTCGTTCCTTTTCCTCTCCTCCTATCGCATCAATGAAACATTTTCCCGTAAACCTGTCACCTGTGGCAATTTCAAAATTTAAAGAAGTGTTTGCTCCTAAGTGGATGGTACCTTTGGATTAGTGTATAGTTTTCCGGTACATTAAAGAAAATGGGAAGAGGTATTCACAAAATTCTGAATTTCCTTGGGAGATGGGTGTCTTTCAGCCGAAAACTATCCAATGGTACGGTAGTATTACTGGACGTGTCAAGTCAGAGGTTTCCAACCGCCGCTCAATGAATCGAGAAATTGTTTTGATGAATTTTTACATCACCTCTCACTTACCAGAAGGATATGAAATGCAAAAATACTGTCAAAGTCGAAGATCTTCCGATGATTCGGTATGAAACGGATGGTTACATTATTCACAATACCACGACAGATAAAATTGTTAAGTGAAACATACTCATTCGCTAGATGTAGTATACATGGATGGAGTTTTGGTTACCTGGCAAGGAAAACCTGGTTTATATCGGCGTTTCAAAGCATTGGAAGGGATTGCAAAACGGACACGTGTATGATGTCGGTGAAGAATGGCAACGTTTACGGGAACAGAAAGACCAATTCATTGGCAATACATGAAACAAATTGAAATATCTTGGAAAAACAATCTTGGGTCAACAATTCATGAAGTTGTCAAGGTAATAAAAACTACAAAGAAAATGCAGTCAAACTACATAAAAATATTTATTACTTTTTAGATTTGAGTTTATAAGCAGGACAACTGCTTGACGTAGGCAACACATTTTTCAGTTTCTTAACTGGATGCAAGTAATCAAGTAAACTTACTATGATATGGATGCGTATTCAACTCTTGTAGATCAGATTTTGAAAACACCCGTCTTGGCCAATAAGGTGCAAGACATGGTCCGTGGGCTCGGATCCTGCTTCTCAATTTAGTGGCTGGATTGGAGATGCAGCTTGCAAATTACATCATTATCAGCGGTTCAAAAGGGGCTGAAATATGTTTCAATGAGCGTACGAAGTTTCAACAGCCAATTTAGGTGCAAATCTGAAAATGCAGAAACGTCCTTAAAAGTTATTTTAACAGGTGTCTAATGTGTATCGCCCTTATACGAAATCGGCAAGTAAACTCCCCTCTCCATTATATACTATCGAGATTCTCCTGCGATGAATATGCTAATGAAAGCAATGACGAGTGATGTGGATCTCAATAAGGCTCCGTTTGTCGATACTGTCAAAGTCAATTTTGGCACGTGCAGCCTGTACTGTCACCACTGTAGTAATGCCATGGGAAGTATGGCTTCCAAGGCGTCAAACTGATGTTTGATTGCAGCCAGCCTTGTATTGCGAATATACATGTCTTTAATGGGAAACGTTGGTCAATCGGTTTGGGTCAGATTAAATCCTGCCGATTCATTTATTGCTTATGGAAATTGAATTGAATGTGCGATATTTTATGCCGTCAAGATAGCACCATGGATATGGTGCAGGTCGAGCCGGGCGAATCTGAAAATGGTGGCTTTTCCCGAGTCTAATTTGGAAACAAACCAATTTATGTTTGCGGGAATTTGAATTTGTTGGCACAAGTGGAACCCAATCAAGATCAATATTTTGTGCCCCAGAGTTTAATGGATCAACGGAAAACGGGTCTTGAAGATGAAGTACTGAGGAGACTGTAGTGGATTGTATACCCACCAAGCACCAAAACTTGGGACCTTCAGTTGTATGTGATGTAGAACAAAGTACAGTAGAGTTTGCTTAAGAAAACACAAAACTCTTGAATGCTTAAAAATTTTTAGATACAACAGTTGTAAATGCTTTATTCATGGCATTATTGGTTGATGGTCTCTCTGTGCAGCAAGTCTTGGATTTGAATTAATGACTTCTTTTGGATGAGTAACTGGTTCATCATAATATCCTCATCATTTGTTTCACTTGTCCTTAGCCCCATGCACAACAATAACATCAGGTCACTAATATCACAGCAGCCCACGTCCTTAACAAATACTGCATTATACATCAAACGGTAGCTCTATGGTTTGATCGTCAAATCAGTTACCAAATGGCTAGAATATTCAATCGACTCATCATGTATTTATAACTGAATAAAGCCCAATTTAGTGATGGATGTTTCCATTTCATCCACAGGTAGGGATAATGTTATTAATTCGATTCTCATTGAAGTTTTCAATAAACGTTTCAGAAATGGCCATTTTGGATCGGATATAAGCAATCACTTTAGGATCATTTTCACACTCTTTTGTGGGATTATTGTTATATCACAGCTCGGATAAGTGCGAATCAGTTCATATACGAGCCGATCGCG